>JAHZNB010006256.1:0-78178 GCA_027744295.1 Callyntrura guangdongensis
TTCTTTTTCGAGAATTACCAACACCATGATTGTTGAGAAGACTATATTATATCGCGTTCACGACAGAAACAACAGTTCCATTCTCTTCCCGATTTGAACGAGCAAAACGTCTTGAGAACAGTATTTTCCCCATTAATTTACTTTTTTTACTATATTACGTGCAAAAGTGCGTTATTGTAACACACCAATTCTATTTTCCAAAATATGACAGACAAAAAGTATTGCTTTGTAAAAAAACAAACAAAAAGAATAATTTCGAAATCGTGACGATCGTGTAAACGTGAAAAATGTTATTGCAACTACGTCCTTTATTCCACCCTCTCCATCGTTTTTCGTGAATAAAAATGGGATTATTTAGGCAAATGAAACTCGATATCATTACATCTCATTTATATAGTCCATGTTATTCTCTTTTTTAATTTATTCTCGGTTCATTTGATATGATTTACCTGACTGTAAGTGCATTTATTTTTCCATGCATCATCGTATGCATGAATCATGACATGATGTATATGGTATTCAACCAAGTAAACACTTTTGTAAAATAGCCAAATAAACATTTTAACAAAAGTGTGTGCATTATCGGTCATAAATAATCTTTTATGTATCAATCAAGTGATACTTGAATTGAAATATGCTATAAGTGTAAAAAAAATGCAGACAGATATTATTATTTTTTTTACATCACAGGGAGTTTGACTCTAGTAAGTATTTGCAGCATTAGCATTTTATATATGATTACACAGTCAGTAGTCGTATGTGTAATAATAATATGGAAACGGAGCGAGTAGTACTATATGCTGTGTAAATGTACTTAATAATGGTAATAATTTGTAACCAAGCATCACTACTGCCAGCCACCACCATCGCATCACATTCTTTGGTAATGCGTAGATACCCAATGCAATTATGTGGTAACTGTAACAACGCAATGAATCTCTCATCTTCTACTCCTCCTCCCCTCTCGCTCTCCATATCTCCCTCTCACAGGCACATTCATACGAAACAACCACCAAGAAATTAAACTTGTATTTAGGATCTGTTCATTTAAAACCGTATTGTTAGTCACCATTACAGGCACGTTGGCAGTAAGCAAGACGATGTTTTATGACAGTGAGAAACTCATCTTCTCTTTATTACATTTCCACACACTCCTACGGCTAACCATTATTGCCAATTACCATGTTGTCAGAAAATCCATTACTGCATAATTTTCTCATTCATATTACAACTTTATGGGCGAGCCAGTCTCTGGAGTCATTGTGCAAATTTTAGTTTCCTCATCATTAGCACGTATTCAAAATACAGACACTAAGAGAGGAAGTTGTTTTACGTGGTGGTGTTTTAAGTCGACTTCTGCTATAATGCATATTATACATACATATGTAACCTGAAATCCCCCAAAAAGCTTGCTGTGATGCTTTATTTTGAAACACGTACATCGGCGTTAGGTGTCTAAAGGTTCACACGTAAATGGTTAAATGCGTCTATAAAATGGAACATTGAAAATGCATACACCAAATCAACTTGCTTTATTCTTCCTACAAACCAACGTAACGCGCTTCATCGTTGATCGTGTCCAAGAACAAAATGATTTTGATCTCATCTTGTACTGCTCCGCTCCTGTCAGGTAGCCATTTCAGTTGAGTTTTAGGGCGAGAAAAAATTGTGTACACCGCTGCCAGCTCTCGTTTTCATAGTTGTCTATTTATTTACTTGAAATTTTTTAGTGTCTATGAAAAGCCACAAAAGGCAGAGAAGATATTCATTCGCTTTATAGTTTCTGGTATCTTTGACACACAACAGTTTTGCGTGAAAATGCTTGTTCTGCATTAGGTACTTTTCCTTCGCTGCAACATAAGACCGGGTCTAGAATATCCATTCAATTAAAACGACAACGTAGTAACCTAATCTTACTTTGATTTCAGGGAAATGAAAACTGTGTTCTTTTGTGTACAACAGCAACTCCTTCCGCTCATCTTCATTTTATATCCTTGTTTGTTTTTAATCGTTTTCTACTTTTGTAACTATCAACCAGGAATCAACAAAACAGACAATTTAATTTGCGGTATGCGTTGGACAAGTATCATTTATTTGTAACGATAACGAGCAAACAATTACATTATTGCTTTAGACAAGAGTGGAATTCAATGAGACAGAAAGCGAGAATAGGTGTGCATCGCCAGTGTATACATATATGTTGGTCTTCACACAGAAATTATCTCTACTCCACACAATATTGGTTGTATTTTGTATCCGTCTTTTCCTACTCTTTCGACTCTGTCTCGTTGTCTCACACTCATGTACTGGCTTCCTAGCTAGCCTGGTACCAAGTGCCCACTGCCACTTGGGAAGTATGAAAGTTGAATGGGATGGATACATGTACTCGTCTTATTCGTTTTCCTTCTAAAGTAAACATTATGGCTCGTTACATGAAACGCTAATTGAGAGATGGGGTTTTTACATCTCATCCGATCTACTTTTTTCTCCTATTTAGCAAGCAAGCAGGAAAAACTATTTAGGTTGTTGTTAGTACAGCTCACAGCTGGATAACTTTAGCCACGCTTATCTTTCCATTATTAGTAGTGATATTACCTGATTAACCATGTAATCAATTCATTAACTCAAATAGACGCTTGATTACATTCGTTCAACCACGAGTACAACAACAAAATGATCCATTATGTCCTCGGAATTTCCTGATGCCAGTATACGGTTGAGTTTGCTACAAAGACTTCTTGTAAATGAATGAAATGGGGAGACAAAACAGTTTCCCTTTTGGCTGGAAAATCATCCGTAATACAGTTTAAGAGTCTATTTACAGGAAAAAACACGTATCCACCACATCACATGGAACTATGTGTAAGCCTTGTATTGTGTATGCGATCCATTGGTGGTGGAATTGTTAATGATTAGCATTTAACTATGCATGTAAATGAATGAAATGTAGTGGGGTTAGTTGTCATTTTATGACAGCCATTAGGCTCACAAGATGGCCACTTATGCTAAGTGGCTTTCTGCGAAAATTGCTTGTATCTTTTGCCTTTTTATTACACCAGTTTGCCAGCTACATACCATAGCAATTCCATAAATACAGATCCCCTTTAATGCATTGCGTGCTTTCAGGGGCTTCGTCTGTCGCAATTTAACCAAGTATTTATTTATTATTCATGTTTTGTGTGATGCTGTTACAAGCCAAGTAGCTTTTAGTATTTTGTCAGTCAACGTTGACAATATAGTGCTTAAACTGACATCAAACGCAAAATAAAATTTTCATTTCACCCCATTTTTTCATCCATCGAACATGATCTGGTGATTAGCAAGTAAGCAGGGTTTTTATTTATAAACGCTAATTTTCAGTTACGTTGGTCAATGCAACAAATCTAAGCGAGTAAAAAATCTAGCTAATAATTACATATAAACTGCAAAATTAGGTAACAAAATAGTTTATTTTATTGATGCTCCTCAGGCAATCGTGATTTTGTACTAAATCGAGCTTGTACTTTGAAAAGAAATAAAATCCTTCTACAACATAAGTGCAAGAAAAAATTACTTCTACTTGTGGTGCATATAACTGATGAACAACTCAAATTTGCAACTGCTTTCATAATCAGTCATAAAACGTTAAATAACAGTGTTCGCTATTTTGTCTCAAGCAGTAACTACTTCGCTTAAATTGTTCTTATGTTGATAGTGTGCTATACTGCGCGTGATGATTTGTAGTTGGCAAGGCTCACAGACAAGTGCCAAATATAGGCAAGCGGTTATACTTAATCGTTAAGTGCTGGGGCAAGTATTTTAAATATTCAAAGACTTATTACACAATCTTATACTTTTAATTTTATCGTACTGCACTAAATATTTTAATCTTGGCATAAAACATGCTTTTTAGCACCGTATAATCAAAATCGATAAAGTAACAAAATTTAACCAACCACTACACGTGCTGCTCGTAGAAATGTATATCAAGAAACATACCAGTGATAAGGTGTTTTGCGTGGATTTTTAAAACAATTGTTGAGGCAATATAAAATTTAACAGCCAGTTCAGAGAAAACCAGCAGTCGTACCATACACACGTAAATAGAAATGTAGAATTCTATATCATTTTGTTCTCATATCATTGTAAGTCATACGAATAAAAATAAATAGCTTACAAAGGAGTTGAACAAATGAAGACTCAAAAATAACAAAAGAACGTAGGAAAATGTAGTATTTAGGATCAGCTTCTGGGACTACTCCTCCGTGTTCTCTTACGTCCGTCCGTAAGCACAATAACTCTTGGAAGGAAGGGAATTTTGGAATTCTGTTTTCGCATATCGATTAGGTTGCGCTCGTCAATTCCAAGATGGGTGTTTGGGGTCGGCGGGGGTGGGGAAGGTTTCACTTAAAATTTCAAAATATGACGTATGGCTGAAGGTTGTACACATGTTTATGACGCTTTGCAAAGTTTGACCAAAATTGGTTAACCCCTTTGACCCCCGGAGGCGTCATTGGCGTCAAACGTTGAAAATTGTTTTTCTCATAACTCCGAAACGTTAAATTTGAGATGGGGTTTGACCCCCAATGGGGTCAGCATGACATGCCAGTGACACCCCATTGTACTAAAAACAAGAGACCCCATTTATTTCTTTGACTTTAAACATAACAATAGCTCAAATTTGGTGCACAGATCATCATCACCATGAAGCTTTATGACAACAACCTAGTCAGGAAGATGGATTGTTTGAGAGATTTTGACATCAACAAAGAACTGCTGGTCCTACTTTACAGTTTACCACACTTTTATTTATTGTGGCATTGTACAAAACAAGAACATACATACATAATATGTGATATCGAATCATTTCCCGTCGTCGAGAATAATCGTCCGAAAGAATAATATGGACAGGTAATTTTCTAGTATTTTTGGACATCGGTTACACACATTTATATTTCTAAAATTATGTGTACCAGTACCAGTAACGCAAATGACATGGTAATTGCAGAATCATTTATAAGCGCTTAGCAATGAAGTAAAAGTAGGAAGAGGGGTTCTTTGCATCGGTTATTCGGAGCCACAACACAGGTGAAGGAAGGAAAAACTTTACAGCACACAACACGCATTAAGTAAGTCAACGACGAGATATTAAAGAGTACCTGCTTACATCAACAGCAAACAGAAATACAAAACATCAAACATGCATCCTTGTACACAGACTATGCATATACACGCATGAAATCGTTCATTATGTTCAGGAGGGAGGAAGGGAGCGAAGCTAAGAGACGACTGACTGTGCATGCAATTGATGACGACAAGAGCAATTGCCACAATGGCTACCGGAAACTGGAAGACTGACGACATCAAGAGAACAACCAACCCTAAAAACATAGCTACGTCTGAAAAAAGAGTTTTTTCTCGTTTGAACATATGTATATGCAGGCGTGTCCAGCCGTCCCTTTCCTCAACTTGTACTACTGCTGCTGCCACTAAGAAAGAAAATCTACTTTCTTATGCAGATTATTCCTGTGTAGAAATATTATCTGATTATTATCCACACAACAATGTTCCATTCTCTGTTTCTCGTGTTTGTGTGTGTGTGCGCGCGTATAATATTTACTATTATATGCTGTAGTTGTAGTATCTACTGAGCGAGGAGTAACAAATGAAAATAAAGATTACTTTTCTCAGTTTTTTGTTGTCGTTGTACATATGTAGAACACTGTTCAAACATGTAGCTACACACACATAAACACAAGAGTTATCATTATTGTTATTATTGTTATTATTACGATGTGTGTGAACAACACATTATTACTACCAATTTACTCTGGGGAACTTTTACACTCCAACACGAACGACTATTTTGTAACGAGGCTAATAATGAAGCAAACATTAGGCAATAGGCATTTGTGCACAAGAAAAACTTGTCGATGTTTCTTAGTCGTCGTTGTTAAGTGTAACATTTAAAAAGAGAATATTAGTCGTATACGTTGCTAATGAGTACTTTTCATGAGTACCGTTTTATTGAGAACACTGTCAATGGACTACTGCCGTGCTAAGTGGCAATCATATACCATCATCATCGTCATCGCCTTCTTCGGGAGTATGAAAAATAAAAGCCTGCTTTTCCGTTCCATTTTATGTCGCTCCTATTATGACGAGAGTGTGGATAGTTATGCAAAGGCAAACTTAGTTGTTTCTCATTGTTTGCATTTCTCGTCGTAATATAATTGATTTATATCGATTGCCAGGAAGAAAGCGATATGTATGCATCAAATTTGCTTGCATGTATGTAAAAGTAATACAAATTTTCAGGATACACTCTGAATTGCCCACTTTGTCTCGGCCCTCATTTCTGATTGAGGTAGTTTCCTTTTTCATTTTTCGGCTAATTCGGTGGTAGCTCCAATATGCCACATCATTTACCCTCCATCCACCGCACCGTACCGTTCCGAGTTTACGTCTTCGCACCACCAAACTACCTACATACATATTGATGAGGAAGTCCAAGTAAACACAAACCAGAAAATTTAGAAGTGGTGGGGGATATGCATATGGGGGATATGATTATGATGTAACACGTGCATGCATTATTTTTATGATGACGCTTTTTAGTGATTGGCTGAGCAATGAATAAACGGATTGGTTGTAGCGATGGTTTGTTGTAGTGAAATTGATAAACGTGCATTCTTTGTTAGACAAGGTAGTGCATGGTAGTCGCATTGAAAGTTTACAATAAAAAGAAAACATCGGAGAATAAGAATAATGCATAATACAAAGGGTAGTAAAAGGAGTATCACTCTTATTATGTTACACTCGGGTTAAGCTTTTATTGCATTTCTCTTCTCTAGCATCAAAAATGTAATCGTTATAGGTACACTGTCCTGAATTTTCATTAGATGTGAACATCTACAAAGTATACAGTTTAATGTGTCATGTCTACACGTATAGGTATATGAGCATAATAACATAAGAACATAACATATGCAAGTGACAAACTACTGTATAATATTATAGTAGATAAAATACTAATAGAACATAGAAAAGAAAAACCTAACGCTGTTGTAGAATTGTTATAGATACAAATTACTTGCTCCAGACTCTGAATAGTAGCCCAAGAGTCGTTAAATTTGGACAGGAACAACAAAATCCGTTTTTCAAACTTTATGTACCTACGTAGATTAAGATACATAAATATCCACTTAAGCATAGGTAAGTTTGAACTATCAGTCATTATTAATGGGAAAATGTTTTACAGAAATAAAAACATGTAGTTAGTAGCATAACAGTATTGGGCTACATTACCATGTTCAATGTTCTCAATGCTGAGCAGTCTCATTCTGAGAGTCCAGTTTTTAGAAGTGGCTTTAATCTGCAAAGGATAGAAGTCTACTTATCCAAAGTACAAGCACTATTATTTATTGGATAATATGTTGATGAGATGAGAATTCATCAATTTTTTACTATGGCTACTATGAGTCCAAAGTAAAGTCGTATCAGAGTAAGACGACTAGACGGATGTAGTTTTTACTAGATGTTTCGTCTCGAGTTTTTTTTGTTTCTTCCTTGGTCCTCCTCACCAGCATCTCACACTATTACTCTGACAATAGTCCGACAAGTTTTTATCTTTATTGCAGTACCAGCATTATTTCATTCCACTTCTCCACTTGTCCGTCGTGTACAGCTTTTTGAGTGACTAACGCGTACTTCAACATAAAAAACGATATATAGTTGTTTGTGTGGTGGTGGTACTAGTGGTGATGCAAACGTTCTCCCTTTCTCCACCAGCATAGTTGGGAGAAAGAGATGCCCACCAAGTTTTTCATTTATTTTTATTACTTTTCTTCCCATCGTTGGGGAGCCATTATTTTGCAGTGTACGTTGACCACATAACAATGAAAAGATACAAATTGGATTTTATTGCTGACTTCCAGCTGAATTTTGATTTCTTCACTACTACTTAACTTTATTTTTGGCCTTGTTTTGTTGCACAGCCATAATAACTTGTGTTTACGTCCGCCGTCTGACAAGGAGCAAACAATCTAAAAAGAAAAATCAAGTATGCAGCACTACCAGTATAGTTATATTCTGCCAGAGTATCGATTTCATTTCTTCTTCACTTTATTTGCCTTACGAGAATCCATTTAGAAGTTCTGCACCAAGACTATTCCGCTAAAAGACGAATAATGGACATTATTCATATAGGTACTGCTACCAGAAGATGAGTCAATGCCAACGCATCATAAATGATTGAAGAGAGAGAGAGAGAGCGCGAGAGTGAAAGAAAGGGCAACCTGAAATTAAACAATATCAGCTTTTTGAAGTACATGAACAATGTTTTCGGAAGCCTTACGACGATAACTTTTGGTTTCTGCAAAAAAGTCACTCCCCATTCTGTGTACATGTAGTAATTTTACTGCTGATTTCTAGACACGGTCTATATAACCATATCCTGCAAACTCGTAAGCCCTTCATTTATAAGAACCAACGGGTATCTCTGTAGCGTTCATATTGTTCAGAGTCTTAACTTTTGTTCTCTAGGTTAGTCCTTTGGGAAGAACTTGGAATTGGATGAATGTGAAGGATACTAGCTTCTAAATTGACACTAAACAGCCCAAAGTATTAAATTGAGAGAAGTCCTTTCTCTGACTAGAAGCATTTGAGTTCAACGGGTGGCATGCGCCTGTAAACCAGAAGATATAAATTGATGATGTTATTTTGGACAGGGCATGTTCTTCACTTTTACGCTTGCTTTCCTATTTAAAAAACAAAACCCGATTTATACCCAGCCATACTTGAATAGGTGAATAGGTAACTATTTAGGTGGGTAGTTTGTTCTGGTGGTAGTGTATAGCTTCGAGTTATAGTGTGTCCATACCAAACAGTTTTTTGAAAGCGTGCTAGTACATAAATTACTATTACCATAAAGATTCTTTTTACTCGAATTTAGCATCAAAAGTAAATCTTCTAAAAAGCCTATATCCCTCTCGAGTTCCCGGCACAATAACAACGGTCCATTTACAGGAACAACCTCTGTATTACATATGCACTGTACTCTGCCTCTGCGTGTCCCGTTCAACAGGAAGCATGTAGTACAGCTTAAAAAGAAGCTTTAATAAGAGTTTTAGTTAGCGATCCACTCCTCCTTGACTTAACTTGTTTGAGAAGAGCTTTTAATGATGGCTTGGTGAATTCAGCGAGAAATCGATGACTTTATCAAGATAAATTGGGAATCGAAGGGAATATAATGAAATTAAAAAGGAAGCATCCCCATAGCAGACATTAACTGGCCTATTATTTATTCATTATGTGCTTTAACCTATTCCCTTCCTATCCGATTTGCCTCTTTCACCAATCGTTATGCAACGCAACACAGACAAAAACACTCTCTCTAAAAGCTACCTATTTCGTATATGTATATCCCATAAATGCGCTACACTTCTTTCTGGTGAAATTATGCATGTATCTAGTATCTAGTATGTATGTGTGTATGGATGCTAATACCGATTCCCATTGTATTACGTAACATATTGCAGATAAAATGCAGTAGAAACAGTTTGAAAACGATAAAGAGAGATACAAGTAATTTGGTATTGTATTTACTTCCCATTACACAGACATGAAATCCCCAAAAAGTACTCGTTTTAAATAGCCATTTCGTGGTGGTCCTCTGCAGTCAACTTGCTGAGGGCGCGTTTAAACTTTTTCACTGTCAACTTCATGTTTTGAGAAAGAAACAAATAAAAGCTTACAGGTACACGTTTTTAGACCGCCTTTGTTATGTCCTTAATTTATGTTACAATACGAACGGAACTTTCAAATATATCTATTAATTTGAATGTAGATCTAAGCACGAGATGTTTTAAAAAGTTATAGAAGATGTGGCTTTATGAAGAAGGTGTGCACTTTCCTTTTTTCTACTGAAGAAAATACTTGTTTTCTAACTTGATACATGAAAATATATAGAAAATCGTAGAAGGCGAGTGACTATATAGTAATGTTGAAGCTCAACAGCTTTTTCTCAACAAGGCGAAGAAGAAAACAAGCTGAATAATCTTACATTTATGTAACTCCTACAAAATTGGACATTGACTAGGGTACTACACAAGTTAGTTAAAAAGTAAAAGTTTTGGAAGGCGCTATAGTAGAAATTGGTTCAAAGTGCGATTAATTCTCAAAAGAGCTTTTCCGTCATAATCAGATACAGTCTGTTTTACTAGAATTGAATTTAATATCCTTAAGTATTCCAGAGTAAAAGCCTCATTCATTTGGATCTCTTTCTCTTGTCTATTTCTGTACTGTTCAGGGAGTGAAACTGAACAACCTTTCCTCATCTCACAACTTGACTGTGTAAGCAGCACTGATATTGTACAAACTGTGTGAATATAAAATCCCTTCTGTTGTTTATGCTCAACTTTTGGATACTTCCTGGAAGCAGGGAAAAGAGATGGATGGTAAGTTATAACTATGTCATGCCGTTGTGCTGTGCCTCATTTACAACACACAGTAGAAGGGCCGAAACAAAACGCATTTATAGAGAGCTTGTAATTATTTTTGTATGACATTATACTCTCCAAATTAGGATGCATTATTCATGCAAACTCATTTAGACTAATTTTCTCGAGGTTGCCATGAATTTTTGAATTGTGCATATGTACATTTAAGTAAAACTTATTTCTCCGCTTACTTATTAAAACAATTCACTTTTATGGTGCATAAAATATATATATTACTGTAATAAAACAAATTAATTATCAACATTATTTTCTATAAAAATTACTACACTAGCTGAGGAAGAAAACAAATAAAATAACGTTGCCCCAATGGGGCAACGTAAAACTTGGGGCATCGTGAGTCTTCCATTTTAAACAGTCTACCATCGCATCATAACTGACTTTTACAGTACAAAAAACAGAAAACATAGTTTTGCTCTATCTGACCTTTTCCAACAGTATCCATGGAACGGTCTGATCTACTTACGTCCACAATTTATATAATTTAATTTAAGTTTAGATGGCACACACCACACCTAGGTACCTAAAAACACAAGAATGAAACACTTGTTCCAATTCATTTGCATCTCCGTTTTCTTTAAAGTCTTTCTGACTCGTTTAAAAACGGACGTGCTTACGATTAGTGTGGAGTGTAAAAAAGTTGACAGCTTGCCTTAGCTCGCAAACTTGGCTGTGAGCTGCACAATGTTTGGAATCCAGGTACGTGTTTTAATATTTGTGTTAATAAGGCCCATTTGGTTTGTGTGTGCGTTCATTTCATAGTTCACTTATGAAAAGGCGGCTTAACTACCTAAAATGGTAATTCATTTCTTTAAAGCTTTTCAGTTGATTCTATTAAGCTGCCCCGTCTGTTTCTCCGCACAGCCAAACATTTCTCCGAGAAAGCAACGTTTTAGCTGGAGAATCAACCATGCTTGTACTTGTACTATATATCTGAAAGTGTAAGTATTATACAGCTTGATATGAATAGAACAGTAAGCAAGCGGGATAGGGGTGAGTTGGTAATAGAAACAAGGAGAAAATTCACAAATCCCGTTCTTTGTGTGTGCTTGCTAGTTAATACAAAAATAAATTTTGAACTTTCTATATTGAAATGTATAGTTTGTTGCAGACTGAGCGAGCGCAAGCCTACATTTTACATGTCACTAATATAACAAAAGTTGCCCAAAACTTTGCATGATGAATACCTCCTAAATAGTAAGTATTGCTAGTAGAATTACAATTTAACACTCAAATATGGATACATATTTTAATATAGATAGCTCCTGGATTCCTGGATTGTTCCAGGATGTATACACACAACAACCAACCATAACCAGAAGGAAGTCATGAATGTTTAATGAATGAGTTTTGAGTGCTCCTTTCTAGTTTGGTAACTGGCTGTCAAGTTGAGTAACTCCGTGTCTGATCCCACCTCATTTATCATCTGCCTGTTGGCTTTAACTTCTTTTAATCTGTAAACAACATGGGTTCATACTGTTCAGCATGATGCAACCCAAGACAAAAGGAAACAAGCAACGTATAGCGAATACCTTGCTTTAAACATATATTCCACAGGATACAACGATACACAGCGAAAAGGATATATGGGCATGTATGATCATTTAGAGAACTCGTATGGTAATATGTACCCTGGTAGTAAGGAAGGAAGGATACATCCCTAATCACATTACACTCGGCTTATTTCGTACGTTAAGTTGTTCCTCATGCGTCCGATATTGGGTATTTGTCAGTTGTGCTATTTTGCGGAATGAAACAACCCTTTTTGTTGTTTTGATTACACTAACATGGGCGCACATGAACGACCATAAGGTGCGAACACGGAAAGCTAGTTTTACCAAGTTCACTTCATCTCAATTTAATCTCTCTCTCTTGTCTTGGCATAATAATAATTTACATTATGTTTACATACATAGTTAAACAGGTGTACATGTACGGAACAGCATATTATGGTTTGTTCAAGTTGTTTGTTTGCTTTAATAATAGCCCATGTGCAACCCACAATGAGCAAAAGACAGCAATAAAGGTAATTTGTAAATTACTTTGTGTACACGTACACGTTAAAAGTGTAACTGCAAAAGAGAATACACTACAACAAAAGTGTGAGCTCTTATATCAACTGTACGACGGATGAGGATGAACCAAAAAGTACATGTAAAGTACAGGTCTACGGCTCCACTCTGTTATCCTACTTGAGCCCAGCATTTTGGTGTAATGTGTTTAGCGTAATACCAAACACCTCCATAATTGACAATCTCAAATCAACTTTACAACTACCGCTTTATGCTTAAATGTGTTGTTGCAACAGCAATAATAATAATAGCACTATTAAATTTGTTTAAAGTTAGAATCCTAAAAACAATTTGATAAAAGTAACGCTGTAATAAAAAAAAGAGAGCTAACGTTGTCTTCAAAACGGTAAAGAATGCTTGTTGTTTAACAAAGAAAAAATACTTGGTATGCCGTGTGAACACATTTAACATTAAAATGTGTTCCTACTATGAGCACACATTTAAAAATACTATACTTAATGATAAAACGCACTTTGATGTGATATATCTATCATTTAGGTATTGGTATTTAAAGAACAACTTTGTGTGTGTGGTTCATATATTAAAGTAATTCTGGGTAATAAAACGCGAGGCAATTATAAATGCTGCTAAGTCACAATTACAACTTTACATCAATTTTGTAACTCTAGAACTGTGTAAGCCAAAAGAAAAAGCGTTAAAAAGTAAAAGGCAACAAAAGCAAAACTATATCATGGATCTCCTTCTGAAGAGTAGCGAGCGCAAAGCTTACTCTGGCTGATGATGTAGGAAATCTCAAAGCAATGTGCCGAGTGTTGAGTAGATAGACGGGTCGGAATGCTGCTCCTTGCTCCATGCTCTGAACATCATCACCACCAATGGAGCAATACGATACACTTGTGCACGCTCACGGCAAAATTCACAAGTTTTGTGTAGTAAGTAATTAAGTTTTATAAAATAATAAATGATGATGGTTGTCTTCATGTCGGACCCCTTGACTGTAATATACTACGTAATAATATTATTATAATGATAGAGTGTAAAAAGCATCATCATCGTAACACTTTAAATGTACCGTCGTTGCTATAAAACAGTTCTTTGGTAGAAGTCGCTGCAATATGAGCATCATATGATGACTGATGACGATATGTTTGAATAGGAAAACGACTATATAACATACGATATTGTTGCGCCATACGTGCATACAAATGAAGATGAGTGGTCAACGCGGACTTGTTTAAAACAGTAACTCTTTTTTTACAAAGAAGAATGCAGCACAACGTAAAATTATTCACGTTTTATTAACTAGTTTACTACCAGTACATTTACAGGGAAGAAAGTGCAGTCGGTAGTTAGTACGTAATACGATGAGGCCCGTGTGCTACTATTGGCGAAGGCAAAAAACGCCACAAAATTGCTGTTTGAGTAAGTTTAGCATTACATAAAAATGTCTTAGCGTGAGCATAATTTGCATTTTAAGGCCTTATTTTAGTAGTTGGTCATAATTTAAAACTTTAGCAACAGCTCGATTTTTATATAAACGCCTAGGAACTACGCTATTACCTTTTTGTTCATGCAATTAAACTACTTTCTCAGGCTTTTTTTGGGATCATTCTGTCTACTCTGGGCAATCATGGTCGTTTAAAAATCTCAGCAGAATATTTCAAAATGAGGGCTATATTTTGATAACGACTTTTGGTGTCCTCTTTTACCAACAAAGTTACGTTTATGTGCTTAAAACGAGTACTACACACAGTGTAGTACTACAGCGGAAAAACTAAAAAAAAACTGAATCACGTATCATTATTGTTGTTGTCGTGTCAAATATGATTGTTGCCGTGTTAAGGATGTTATGCTACAACGGTGAGTGTGGCTGAACTACATTACATACTAACAAATAACAGCAGTTGAGTAGTAGTAGCCCCTTGTCAATGTATAATGATTTGTACTCATGCTACTGTATCAGAACTTCTTTAACATGCAATATGCCTGTTGTACACACATGCTAATATTAAATTACTATCAACTATTACGATTACGAAGCATTTATCCACTCGTCGTTGTATGTATACGTAGTGTACGTGTTAGGGTTATATATTGTGAGAATATGTATCATGCAATAATGATGGAGATATAGCAAAAACATGGGAGACGAAGCATAATCATAATAACAATGTAATGTGTGTGAGATGGGAAAATTTGTTTCACACGACCTTTTTAACCTCCCCAAAACAATATTTTGCAGTTGAAGTTGTAGTCAGCAAAACGATAGCGTCAAACATCACCAAAGAAGAAAAAGGAAAATGCTTTTTGTCGCATAATATGTATAAATTTTATAAGCCCATATGGGCAGCACAGTCAATGAAGACTACACCGTTGGGAATTGACTTATTGCGTACTGCATTTAACTTGTAGGGGTGAGTCTTGTGGTGTGGCCGTTCTTTCTAAGCCGATTGTTGTAACTAGCAGTCGCGAACGATGTCATAAACAACAACATAATAACAATAATAGCTTGGATTGTGTACACGTATACGTTCTTGAATATTACTTATTACTACTTCGAACACTTTCATGGCCTTCTTGAAATATTAATTTTTGATAGATGGGGACGTATTATTTTCATTGCTTATAGTTCATTATTATATTACTGTAAAAACTGTTACTACGGAAACTTACTTTGCAAGTACTTTTGTATTACACTCGACTCCTTGTTTCAATAAATAAATACGATTGTGACTGTACTTCAAACGAGATGACATTTAATTTAGATGATAAAATAGTAAAATTTGAAGAAGTTCATCAATCAAAAATTTCTAAATTCATGGATAAACGGAATAGTTGTGTTTACACGTATTAGAAGCGTTAATAAGTATTTATGAAACCTGTGCATATTTTTAGTTTTTAGAAAAGCCAACTTAAAAGTTAAAATAGATTACAGCATAGTGTACACAAAAACAGCAGTTTATAAACATCTTACTTTGCATTTACATTAATATTTAGTGCATGTATTACATTAGATGATGATAGGATAGCATGACAGGTTTAAAACATTTTGGGGCATTTAACTCGGTGAAGGGAAAAGGTAAAGTAAGAAAGAACGGGATGGAGGGAGCATAAAAGGAGAACATGCAACACCAAGTGTCATGGGACACAGTGTCAACAGCCAGTTAGATGAATATTATGCTAGGCTAACTGGTTTCCCTTAATACTTCTTTCCAACAGACACAATTTTGTAACGGTGTAACGAGGTTGCTGTTGTAAATACGCAGCTGACATTCTATGGACGTTGTTACAATTTGAAATGCGAATCACACGACGCTTTTCTAATGCAATCTTTGAAAAAGAAATGAACTTCCTTGCAAAACTTTAAGACAAGTTCTCTATCACTAACTAGTAAAGGGTAAAAAAGATACTAGTTTCTTACAGTAGTGTACCTATGTAATGTATGTACCTTTCTATGTACTTTTTAATGAGTGATTGGTGATATACAATTAGTAGGTTACATATAATAACTATGACTGCTTTTGGGTTGATGCGAGATGGACTGGGTTGAAGCACTGTTGGATGTTTCCTTCGCATTCGAGTGAGAAGAAGACCGGGGTAATATGCAAATGTGGGGAACCAGACGTCCAGACAAAGAAGGTAAAGGTGAAGACAATGGTTGCTAGACAAACGACTTTGTTCAGCTATGTAATGATAATATAGCGGATCGTTTGCTGTGTATTTTTGTATCGTTAGTTCGTGCATTTATATTCCTGTATCTATGTAAATTATATCCGTACCTAAAAAAGTACACAAGAAAGATCAAATATCATGTTTAAGGACGGAAGTGGATGGGAATTTATTTCTTCTCCTCACGAAATCCTTAGAAAAAGCGGTTTTCTTTTGATGCCAGTACTGTACTGTATGGTGTTTTCTGGAGCTGGTCGTTTCACCCCACTTTTTATTGCTGTAATTGCTCCAACAATATAAACTACTACGACGGTGTTTAAAGCACCGCTGATAGAACGTTTGACTTGCTCATTTAACCAAATGTCTGCTTTTGAGGATCACGACGAGAACAATAATCACCTGTATTGACATATTATTATCCTGTTGTTTGTGTTTTATATTAACGTTTTAGGGAGTTGACGTAAAACAGCGAATGGTGGCATGGAAACTTCACTTTCGTACAGTTCATAAGATAGTTTATGTGAGAAAACAGTTTAGTTGCGAGGCTTGCAAGCTAGAAGCCTTGTGTTCCATCGGAAAGGAACATTTTGATGTTTATGAGGAAACGTGTACAGTCAGTCTATATACTCATCAATTTTATATCTACAAGTGCGTAAATATTTATGGGGAGCGTTTTAAGTTGATTTTAAGGGACCCTGGGAACATTAACCAGAAGTTGAAAATGACTAACTTTTCTGTACAATGACAGCTTTGGGAATAAGAATGTGTTTGCGTGCGTTTATAGGAAAAAGAATGAAAAAGGCGGGTGGGCAGCTATCCTCAGTCGACAAAGCGAGCAGTCTAACTAAACGTCTTTTTTCAATTTCCATCAGAGTAATTGAGTGCATTATTTTAAGTAAGTGCTAATTCGCAATGAAGTTTATATATAAACCTACATGCTAATTTTATGGAATCCTTTCCCAACTGGCATATTAAATCTTTTAGAATACAAATATTATGGTACACTTGAAATGTTAACTATATGCGTAGTAGTTCAGAAGTTGCTGCTCAAATGTATATCCTCAAACTTTTTATTCTTTTCCACTTTTACTACATATCCAAATTTTTAATAAATGAGTATCATCTAAAATGGCTGTTTTCTCTTGATCTGTCCGATATAATCAGAGCTGGAGGGTTGAACAACTTTGGAGTGATGCATATTGGCAAACTATTGCAGTCCATTATAATTCTTAAAACTAGATGTTTGAAAGTAGTCTACATCGAGAAATTAAGTAACCACATTATATAGTTATATTTCAATTACAAATCATAGAGGATAAAACATAACTTTACAGTGCGCGCATTAAACAACAATTCTTGCTAAACTACTACTAAAATATACCTTCATTGTCATAAATCACTCAAATCAAGTAACACAAAACAGAACAATTTAATCTAATAATAATGGATGAACTTGCTAAGCTAGCGCGGACTGTTTACTGTCAATATGGATGAAAGATTGTAAGCAACTATTCTTTATAATAAACCGGCTTAATCGCAGCTATAGAGACGCCGATGAAAATGGTTGTATTGATACAAGCTCATTGAATTGAAAAAAAAACTTGATATTTTGGCTTATCAGTTGACCTGGTATCGCTATACAAAATCTGAGCTAATTTGGATTAAGTTTAATTTTGACCCCCAAAATGACGGGGGTCGACCAAATTTGATGAAATTGCACCCCAGAGATGACACTAACCTAAGGCACCTGTGTGCCAAATTTGAGCCATTTTGGTTAAAGTTTAATTTTTGACCCATCAAATGACTCCCCGGGGGTCAACCAAATTTGCTGAAATTATATCCTGGTACCTGTGTATATAGGTAAGGCATAAGGTACCTGTGTACCAAATTTGAGCCAAATCGACTGAAGCGTCTGGCCTGTAGAGTGATGACAGACGGACAGACAGACAGACAGACAAATACGCTAATCTCAATACTCCAATGAAATAGCTTTCATCGGCGTAATAATGATATGATAACCATGTTCAAAGGCATAAACGTGAAAGCTATGAAACGTTTATCTGATGGATGAGTAAATGTTAGTTATATACGATCTGGTACCTAAGCAATTGTGTGTTCGGTGTACTAACTACCAATACACTTACTTTTGCTTCATTCTGTTCTAAATATAAAACTACCTAAAAGACCAGAATTCTGGCACTCTTGTACATATTTTTGCCGTTTCATGAGATTCATTTTTTTCTTCGTTTTGTGAAAAAATATATGAGCAAGGATAGAACCCTAACCCTGCCTGATCTGCAAAATATGGACCCACCAAGTTGTAAAAATAAATACGTTGCAGGAGTTAGTTGTTAAGTCGAGCCATTTTTTGTTTTCGAGTGAACGGAGAAAAAAGTGCAAACGCAAAAGTTTATAACAGGATACGTAAAAGTTGGTAAGTTGTGACAACAAAAATTAACTCGTAATCTTTTTCCCGTTTACATATTATTCATTAGTTCGGGAAACGACTTGATGGCATTACACTAATACTACGCCTTCTTAATTGGGACAACTTTATCAAGATCTCTAGATCAAAATGATCTGTATCCGACTCACACTTTTCCAGTAAATAATCATGAAAACGAGGGTGATGTGATCTAATGGAGTGGCACACAGTGAGTTAAGTGCTACTGGGAATAAAATTGAATAAAAGAGAAAGGCAGAAAAGGGCTTGTTATGTAGTTAGCTTATATATATGGTATCAAAGAAATGAACTCAATTGTTTGTGAGTAATGCTAGAACTGTGAGAAATGAACTCCCAATGGGCCATGTCATTTGATTTTCATCTCTGGTTCTCTGCTGCTGCTACCACCGCACCACTACCAGCAGCAGCAATCGCAAAGGCAAGCTAGCCTCTGTCTCCCAATCTCATAAACTTGTTCCGCCACTGGATTCATTCTATTTACTTTACCACTTTCGCTTATTCATGGTCTTTCACTCCCGGTTCTGGCACGGTGGTGGTGGGTGTGCCAGCGAATGTTTGGTATGCTCCTTTCAATGATAATAAAGTCATCAAAGTAAATACTTTTTCGGTGCGGAGGATACGGGCAGGAGGAAAAACGCAATGTGTTCTTTACTGACTGGTTGTTGTTATTGTTCCCATCATTACTCATGCATACAAAATAGAGCGTGGTTATCCCTCGGAGACTGATGTGCTCCATTTTTTCTCATCGGGAAAATAGTAAATACATTATAATGTTATTAACTCCATAATACTGTACGTATTTGCACGTTTCATCCTTTCCCTTTTTGTTTTATTTATTTATTTATTTATGTGTAGTGACAGTGACAATCAGAACTCTTTTGGAGCAGATGATCTTGTTGCAGCGGACGGACGACGGGTGTGTTTGCTCGCGTGGAGTGTAATGCGTTTTACACAAAGGGAAAACCTTTTTTGTCATTGGACCCATTTCAAGCGTTTGTTGCCGGCAACATTTCTTGTCCTGGACAATTACTTTTTTATTGGATTAGAGAAATTATATTGCTTGCTATTATGCTTTTCTCTTTGCATAGTTTTGCATTTTACGCCCAAGCACCGCGTGATATTCATGATGAGTATCTTGTGCTTATTATGCCAGTGGCAGTTCCGTATGCGTATTAAATGTAAAGTTATTGAGGTTACACATGATATGCTATACAATTTAAGTGGCCAGTAGTTGTCCTTGTTCATGCTTGTCTATTTATTAAAAATACTTGTTTACTGCATAATTTTCATTATCAACTTCATGAATTGAATAGTCACATGAGAAAGAACGGTGTAATGGACATGTAAATCTGGTGCAAAAACAAAACTTTTGTTTTTTCTGGATACTGGGTGATCATCGTCACGAAATCTGCTTGCTTGGAACAAACTCTTGAAAGATCACAACACGTTAGATTTGGCTTTACAGATTTGTAAAATAATATAAAATTATAGAGGAAATGAAAAGTGTAAAGTAAACATTGCCACGCGTAACATTTTTTAAGAATACAACTAATTACGATGATATTCGGAACTTTACATGTAATCTAAGTATGATCAAATCTTTTAATACAAAATAAAAATAAACACCCTCTCACTCGGAACTAAGCAGTCCACAACATCACGCAGTCTATGAATGAAATCATGAAGTCTTCAATGAAATCTAATTTATTCCATCAAGGAATAAGGGATCCTTCAAACAGGCATATTTGTCTATGTACAACAACCACATTAACATGAACGTCTCAAAATCTAAAATAATATGCAGTGAAGATGACCAATAATCAAAATGCTAAAAGTCTATAATAGTAAGCAAGGGGTTCCAATTAACAATGCATTTCAAACAAATTGTTGAAATTTTCATCTTATAAATTAGCAAACTTTTTCTCTTCGTTGTGCCTCCGCGTTTTTTACGTTTCTCAAAGCACTTAGCCTTAGCCCCTTGTATGTTTAATGCGGTTCCTGCCTCTTCGCTTCCAATTGTAGTAAACTGTTATGCGAGTGGGTTCCATTCAGCTTCCATTGTTTACAGTAAAGTGAAGACGCCCTTAGCATTGTATACTTATACAGTGGTCTGATTCTCCCTAGTATTTATTTACAAGCTTAAACTTTGATTGCGTCTATTTCCAGACTATTCAAAATGTGCTTTAGCTTTACTGCTACACTCCGTCTGATGACAACCATAAGATTGTATCAGAAGGCTAAGAGTGTAAAACGGCATCTCACATAGATATACACAATATACGTTGTATTTGTAGCCGTGAAATGTATTTACCATGTTTTCACTTGTGTGTCCAAGCAGTTATTTCACTATAAAGAAATTTTGTACAACCGAGAATGCGGGATCTGAAAAAAAAATCTTCCTTATCGACGACAACACTCAAGCAGGAATAGGACGAGAGGGCCAACAAGAAAATAACACACACGTATTTTATAGCAACTTATCTGTTCAGCTTCATCCATCCATCCCAAGACAATATCAAATTCAAGAGAATCAGACGATAAATTGATGAAAAAGGGCCAATTTTGTGTGTGTTTGTTAAATATTTATCAATGTAATTCCGGTGAGAGAGAGGAAGAAAGAAAAGGTGGAGAGTGAATAGAAAGAAACGTGAAAGTATACAGCTGACGCAAAAAGCAGAAAAGTGTCTATTATCCCATATTTGTGTTTCTCATGTCTTTCTTTTCCTCTCTTTATTTATTTGGAATAATGTGAACCTGTAAAGGAGCCGCGTTTTCCGTATAATTCCTCCGCACCAATTTCCGCAAGAGCTCACAAAAAAGGGACGTGCCGGGAAAACAAAGAGTAACGAATCAAATATAACAGACGCATTTGGAAAGTGCAACGCAATTGTCAGTAAGAAACAAAGATTGATAAAAAGGGCCGATTGCCCAACAAGTAAAAAAGGAAAGGAAACACGTTCAGCACTTTTCCTACTACTACAACCCAGAAGCACTACACCGGATGGATGGATGGTGATATACCAATTTTGGGTAGATTTAGGTGTTTGCTTTTTGTGTAATGGCAGTACGTCACCTACGTACTTCATTCATATGAAAATATTACATACCTTGTACCATTATAATTTTACTTTTATAGAGACACATGTACGTAGACACATGCCACGATACACAGACCTCCTAAACCTGCTGATATGTGAGGGCCACACGTTTTAAGTTCTCTTCTACAATGTTTCACCTTGATGTTGATGTTTCCCTGCTAAACAATAAGATTACCGAAAGGAATATCTTTTGAGCTTTTATTCTGGTGCATATAATATGCTTCTGCTTGCATCCAATTCTATTATGTGCGCCAAGTGTATCAATGTCCGTGTGTATTAAGTTGTAAAAAGGTAAGGGAAAATACATTCGAAGAAAGTTGACCGCTTCGTCAGAGATTTCTTTAGACACTCGGCTACGAAGTGTTTTGTTTATAACTACTGCTACCAGCTTATACTTCTTCCGCATGGTACGTCGGTTTGGCAGCATTATCATATCATGCTCCTGCTAGTAACTATATATTACTATCAGTTACTGGATATGCTACGCAATCCAACCACTTGGGGAACGAAATTCTTCCCCTGTAAGAAATTTGTAGTTAGAATTGCATACAATATCAGTGGGAAGATAAATTGTTTACCTGATTTTCAGTATATACTGTTGCAGACCGAGCCCTTGCAATGTTTTTAAAAAATTATTATGGTTTCAGTAGTTTTGATTCATCAAAACACACGTGTAAAAATAAAATAATTTATATTTCTGTATCTTTTTAATGCAGTCGAGATTATAAATACAGTAACAAAAATTGTGCCTCTAGCTTAGTATAACCGAAATTTTTTTTATTTATGCTTTACTTTTAGTATTAGTTTCATAATAAACATACTTCTTAAATACTTCTTAGACAAGGCATGACAAAGAAGTTATTGCTTGCAAAAGCCACAGAATCTGATCTGCGAAGATTTTTTAACACAAAATAATAGAGGTAGCGTGAATGCATATGCCTTGTACATAGCCAAACTACTTTTTATAAAAAGAACATATGTATACGCTTTTGGTCGGTCAGTTTAGTCACGTCGTCAATTTCTCTTTCGATAAGCTAGTTTTTGAAGATTGCTAATGATCCGTGTAGTTGTCACAACCAAAGAACAATTCGTTTTGAATTTACAAAATTTCGAAATCACATTTGAATAACATTTCTATGGAAACCTTTTGGAATTTAACATGGGAAAACGGAAGTGAGAGAAGTGTTGAATGGAACAATATCGCTTGATACCATAATACCGAACTAGATCCTCCAAATAAATACAACTTTATCTACAAACCTACAAAAAATGCACCTTCATTTATAGCCTACAAGTTACTCCACCAACATTCCAAACCACTAATTGTTTCATTTTTAACCCTTCAACCAAGTTGATTGTCACTCTAAAAGGCCCATATTTTTCCATTCAAAGCTTTCTCTCACTTCCGTTTTCCCATGTTAAATTCCAAAAGGTTTCAATAGAAATGTGGTTCTAAAAATCCATTTTTTTGATTTTTCCAATACAACTCATCATGGAAACCTGAGACTTATCATGAAGTCTTAACTCCATTAGAATAATAGTTGACCAGAATATGAACCAAATCAACGTCGGATAGCCTCCGGAGTTCTCTCGTTAGATATATACATGAGAGTATATTCTGTATATCAGGGGAATTGATTGTGTAGCTAGCCCCCTAACTGACTATATATAAAGAGAGGTTGTAATGCGGAAGGTATGTGTTACGTGCCTTTAGACTATGCAGCTTCATTTATAATGAAGAACTTTTCCCCATTTCCTTTGTCAATTTTACCTCGTCACTCTTTGATTTGGTTCGTTTTTTCACTCTTTGCGAGAGAGCCTCTTCAAAAATTCAGTAAGGGATCGACAAATAACATCTAGCTTTCTTCTACTTGATCGTTCACTCAATATTTCATCAGCCTCAAACCGCATTGCCCTCATCGCAGTCCTTATATATCTGATAAAGAGATACCACCTTTTCTGTATCTCACACTGCAAATGTCGGAAGAGAACTGTTTTTCAAATTCCCTTTATATGGTACTCCCTTCCTATCATTTGGTTCATATGAAGGTGCATTAGGACGACGGATGTCCATAGTCTGTACTCCATACATTGTTAGAGATCTCCAAACGAAAAAATCTAGTAAAATGCTTTTACATCTAACATATATTTAAACTTTTCCGTGTTGTTGGGATAACAGCGATTTTCTCTGTAGTACTTTAATGCTCCACCTACCACCATATCAACACAATAACACCTTATTGAAGGAATCAATTTTCCAGATTGGTTCAGGAAAAAGTGATGCAAAAGGTACGTACTTTACTACTTCAATACAGTCTGTTTACAACTCAAAACTATTAGCGTAGTTAGTTGTATGACTCGAAAAGAGAAAAACCTCTGGTTCCATTGACTACTGTTACTATTACTGATGCTCTGGTTGTGTCATTGTCTAGGGGATACATAACAACAAAAACTGTTTTTGGGATGTGAAGACATTACTAAATACAAGCACTCAGGCTTTTGCCCGAATGTGTCTGATTTTTGTAGGGTCATGAATGAATAATCTCGGATAGTAAAAACCTCTTGGTTTTCTCAACTGGATTAACTGTATCCGTACCATCAACCGAGAGAGTTGTACTCGGCAATCGGCATTCAGTCACTACTCATTGTTAAATGATCTACTTACTGTTTTACTTTTGTAATCTCATTCAATCTACAATTTTTCTACAATGTATTTATAGTTCAATAAAATATCGTTACATTTAACGTTCACAATTCTATTTCCAGAATTTGCTTCAAAGTATTAAAATGCTAATCAAAAGTCATACATCTTAACTATTTAACTAAAACATACCTAATATCTTTGATACATATTTGATTCGTAAGCAATTAATACTATGTATTCCTTTTTATTATTAATTTACGCAGGCAACTGGTTATGTGTACCTATGTACGAATTCATAAATTTGAATGTCATGTAAACATGTATCGTCATCACATCATCTTCAGTTATAAAAATTCAAACAAAAACTTGAGAGAGGAAGACTTGTAGTCGAAATAATGGGTATTGCCAAGATGCACAGAAATTATCACTGTAAACATAGGTACACGGTAATTTTACTGCATCTTATTATCATCTTCATGAATCGTGTGAGACAACTATCAACTATTTCGGACTCCTAGAAGACTGAAATAATAATAGTAAAAGTTTGTACCATATCTACTGAAACGGAGGGGTAGTTACTTAAAAACACTTGTGAAGGGAAAAAATGAAAACTACGTTTTTAGTGTACCCCAATTATTAGAATGCCGTTTACCGGCAGCTATATGTGCATTGTGTGATACACCAACAGCTTTCGACACAGCGGCATCGTGTAATAAAATATAATATTTTAAAAGAAAGTACACTATCTGTAAGAAACCGACAATGTATGTTATATAACAGTTAACTAACATTTGAATGTATAATGTTATTGTGATCATTCGCCTTCGCCATAATAACATAAACTGCAACGAGACTTCGTGCGATGACATAGTCATGAACAAACAATTTGTTCAATACACACATTTATAATATTGGTACAACTTTACAAGAACACACCGACTTGTATAAACGAAAAAAAGACGGGAACATTAAAGGAACAAAGAGCACGAGAGTCATAAGAGTCATTTTGTGTAAATAGACGCAGTAAAAACGCATAAAACAGTCAAAGAAACGAACTCAATTGCCAAGTACAAAGCCCTAATGTGTGTGGAAAGATAGTAATTTTAGTAAATACACTGGTTTCGTTGTGACTGATGTAATTAGGGGATGTAAAAGTAATTGAGAGAATTGCCGAAGAAAATTTCCTACTCTTGTTCTTGTCATTCATAAAAAAGATACAATACCATGCAGCCAAGTTGCCCCTGCACGATACTTGCGTACTAATACCTGGTCTACAACTAGTAAATAAGTTTTTATGTGCATAATAGCACATTTACGCACACACACACACACACACAACAACTAGACACGCAGTAAATTTATGAAGTTTCGTAATGAACCGACATGGGCCATGTAGACATTACAAGAGACAAGAAACACCCGTAATATCTGTAACTCATTCACTGTCTTATTGTTAGATTTACCTGTGGAGTTTTTAACAGAAGTTCACTCATACAAGTTAAGTTGCAAGACAGACCCAGTGTCTTCACTTCATTCGTCGTCACGACGGACGGACGACAGAATTAGGCATACTGCCCTTTCTGTCTTACTTACTTCCTCTCTCATCCCAGTCATCTCGTCCTTTCTAGCATGGAAATTGGAAAGATTCAGGTAATGGATGGACGAACCAAAATGACTTGGGCATTATGGTACACCTATTAACTATTGAGTGAGGGTTTCTGTCGTTACACGACGACGGCTGCGCAGCATTTACGGCAACACGAATTGAAGAGCAATTTATATGTAACATCATTCGTGTAAGTGCTAACAACTTGCGATGGTAAAGATGAAGATGAGGACAATGGTGAGGAGGGATGAGGGGTATATTCTGCGTTTACGAAAAATGAAAAAAAAATGTAATTGTTGCACACCAATCCCATCATTTCTCGTTTGCTAAGCACTATGATTACTCACCACTTCTATGTAGGAGTCACACATTAACAAAGTACAATGTGATGTAGAGGCAGTACATATGTATAGGTACTTTAAAGTACTTTTTATGATTTCAGTTTCCGTGTATGTACAAGTTAAATATATAGGTGTGTGAACATAAAATGAGTGGTTTACAAGAAGTTGTATAACTTCTGTTGATGTTGATAACATATTATTTAATAATGATTGGTGTTTTTTTGCTTCTTGGCGGAAAGCATACGATTCGACGACAGATAATGTGCCGATTTTCTGAAAATAATATGGGGTTGATCTTCAAAATAATGTTATGTTAGCCTGTCGTCTGTCTGACTAAAGATATATGATCAGATCATGCATGAGATAAAATGTGAAGTTTAAAGATCGCCCTACAGCCCGGTGCCCTAGTTTGTAGAGACGGTCCTCAATGCACTAAACCAAACCACTAAAACATTGTCGTACCGTCGTACCCACCCAAACTTGTAATTATTTTTTTTCGTGCCGATTTACGTTAGAAAAAAGGGAGACGTATGTAGTAGTTTCTGAATGGAAAGTATGAATGAATCCTTTACGTCACGTTTTACTACAGGGTAATCTTACAACAGTCAACTATATTAGAAATATATTCACCATTTTTGGATTTGTTTTTTTTTTGTAAACTTAGAATTGCATTGAGTATTAAATAATGCATGGTAATAGTTAAAATGAGTAACGAATGTGTATAATGCACGAAATGCAATGGCAAACGCTAATCCTGAGTTACGGCGTATTAAAAAGAAACGAATTAAATATGCAACTAATTAACTAAAGCGTTTGGTCGTTTAGGAGGTTAGGGTAATGGAAAGTGCATATTATTGGTGTTAGCACCTATTTGAACGGCTCGATATCTGTAGTCAGTTGAGTTCTTTCCTAGTTGAAGAAAGTGTAAAAATATTTTACAAAAACGGATTAATGATGCTACTGATACTAGTGATACTTGTCCGACAGAGTGCACAACAACACATTAAATAACCAAAAGGAAGGTGCATCCCAAAGGTGAAAGGGGTATTCGGTAATATCTCTACTAGTAGGTCATCGGTAATTTATCACCGAAACCCAAAATATTTGCATCGGGTTCAAAGCCATAGAACGACCGAGGAAATTTGTTTTTTTTAGCTTTCTGCTTCCTTTGTGTGTTGGACAGTAAGCAGTCAACCAATCAATCGTTGACATGCATAAGGACTACACAACGCAACTATTGACTATACACAACTAATTCAACTGGCGAACATAATTTTTGGCCCATTTCAAGAGTTCATAGATAGTTTATTGAACTAGAGGTTATTGGTATTGTTCACTTTTGAGCGCGTATTGATTGATATATGTGTTTACTGGTTCATTTCAGCTCACTCTCTGTATTACACGTGACGTAATTTACGTCCGTTTCTTTTTTATCCCTCACTTTGTCATTCACTTTTCATTTCTACTTTTCGTTAACGTGCTGGCAGCTGGTACTTGAAGTTGCATTATTAATCAGCGTTTCACGGTAAGTAATCTTTGCTAGCAACTCAATAAAGAAAAGTAAAAATCATTGGTTATACTATTTTAAGTTAAAAATGTATTTAATTGACGGCAAATAATTAGTGAGTGCTGCATGCTGGTAATTTTTGTGATACTTTTAGAAAACGTAACGGTAATAATAGTAAAGGTCAGTCAGTGGAAAATAAAAGTCAAATCTATTATTTTAACATATATATTATTGCGAGTAAATGTTGCTGAGTTCTTTTAAACCTTTTTGGCAAACAACATAATTAGATTTATATATTCTAAAAGGTATCTTGTCAGTTGAGTTTGACTATTATTATATGTGCAGATTTATTTGAAATCAATTGTTTTAATAGTTATACATCTATTGTAACCTTTGCCTTGACCAACCGAATTTCCAATATTTTTTACTGTTTAATTTAACATTAAATAATACGTTAGTTTTATTTCTATATTATGTAGTTCTCCTACATCCTATTTTCTTGTAACTAATAAATCTAATCTTGTGATGTGATACTGTTTTAGGTTATACACAACACAAGTTAGATAGCAAGGCTTGGTTGGAGGGAGTCAACTCGTTTCCGGTTAAATTATCATCTATGTAAGAATTTTTTATCTGATTGTATGTTTTATCGAGTTCATATCTTTCGTAAAACTGATACAGATACCTAACAACTTCCGATTGAAGTCTAAAATGGAGAATCTTGACCGTGAGCAAATCAACATTCGACGTAGGCGAATTCAGCAACGCCGGCTGGAAAGTTTGCCTCGAGGCGTTCAAATCGATCCGGTTTTGGTCCCATTTGTTTATCGATTGATAATACTTATCGCCTTTTTGTAAGTATTTATTCTTTTAGAGAGCAAGTAAACTTTATTTTAGAATTAAAATCTATGAAAATATTATAATTTTTAAAAATACGAACAAAGTGTCACAGAGCAAATGGCACCTTTTGAACGCATCATTCAACCTGAGGAAATGTGGCTGTATCGCTACCCAAAATCTAAAGTTTCCTTTTTAGAGCATTTTGGCGGATACTTTTTCAAGTTACTTCTGGATCCGGTAGATTTTCAACATTTTCACCCCCCAAAATTTTTAACACTTTTAATTGAATAAAATTTGAACAGCTCGATGTTTTAATTTGCCACGTTTTTATTTCTAGTTTCCAATGATTGCATATCCATTTTTCCTCATTGCCGGCTTTTGGCTAGTTCGAGGACGGTTTGCTGAAGTACTCCAAGCTTCGTATGCATATACTCTAAGTGTACCGGTAACTGGGGTCATCGTAAACTTAATCAAAGTATTTGTAGGTATGTAGTAGTTCATATTTATAAGTAAACAAATTTTGTCTACAGAATTTTACTGAGTATTATACTGAGTTGTTGATTGTCAATTTAGGTCGACCCCGTCCTGACTTTTTGGCCAGGTGTTACGGGGATGCTCAGTTTATGACTGTTAGTGATATGTTTCAACAAAAGTGCGTAGGAGATGAGTCTTTCGTTATGGATGGAAGGAAAAGTTTTCCAAGTGGACACTCTGCTTGTAAGTCAGTATTGTTTTAAAACCCTTCAAAGGCGAAAGGCCACCAAATCGGCTAGTTTTACAAGTATTTATAGATACAAGTCTTATAAATATTTGTAAATTTTAAACTGGTTGTTTTGGAAAATACTCAAGTTTTAAATTAAAACTCAATTAGAAATATTTTATGAATTTTGCCCGTACTTTTTTCTTTGAAAGCTGAAATGTTTACCTTTAACTTTTGTATAATAGTGGCGGCGTGTTGTTTTGGATTTATGGCGTTGTATTTATCGGCTCAACTAAGTCTTTTCCGTGGACGAGGAATCAGGTCATATTCATTTTTTGTAATTTCACCGTTGTTGTTGACCCCTGTTCTAGTTGCCATTGCTCGAACATGTGACTATCGCCATCATTGGCAAGGTAAAAGATGTACATACTTATCCTTTATATGTATTTTCTCTATTCCTGGTAATAATTACTGGTTTCAGATGTGTCAGTGGGCTGCGTAATTGGGTTTATTATTGCGTACATATGTTATCGAGAATATTTTCCACCACTCCATGATGATAGAAGCCCTCAATCCTATGAAACTATTAGAGGGCTTGAAGATGTCCGTAATGTACGTTAAGAGTTATTTAATCGAAAGTTTATAATTTTGGGTATTTAACAGCCAAATATGTTTTTTTTAGAATAACTCGCGTACTCTATATTCTTCATCGGATGATGAATACGAAGATACAGACTGGAATCAACCAATATCTCGTCATCGCCATCCAACCTTCTAATCGAGCAGTTCTGGAGAAAACTTGGTATCATTTGACCTCTTAAGATGCAGATTTAGTCTGATGCTGATATCTATAATTTATTGAATGAAATAAAGTTTACAGACGGTTTTTGAGCTTTATCAGTATGTTAGTGTTTAGTATCCAGAGAGTAACTTTGATAAACCAGTGTGTAGACAACATAATATGTATCTAGCTCAACTATTATTTACTACTTCTGTTTTTATCACAACAAGGAAGTTCTTAGGCATTTCGTTTATATCGGCACAGACATGGTGTTAATAGGATAAAAATGTAAAAAATAGAGAATAAAAAATACTTCTTCCAATTATGTCTATGAAGTTCAATTTGCCTGCTTTTATTTGATTATTTGCATGATCCAAAAGTGTAAATACGGCTGAGATGAGGCAAACACGTAATTATCATAAGCAACTACACAGTAATATATGCGACTTTTGAAATGAATGAACAGTAAAGGATTAAATGATTATATGTTACATAAGGAATTTTATTAATATTTCAAGCATCGTAAACGAAACGATACAATTATGATAACAAGTGTGATTAATGAGATCACATTTTTCATTATAAACGTTAATGTCGCCTGTAGGCGAATTTTTATTATTTACATTTTCTGCTACGAAAAGATGATGCTCTCAACCTGTAAAGTTTTATAAGCTTTAAAATATTTTAAATCTCATTATGCTCGCAATACACCATACGATATAACATTACATTACGATTCATAACATTACGATATATAACATTACGATTCATCATCTGACGACAGACAAAGTACTCTTTTAGCTTAACTGTTAAACTCTTCATGCACATAAATTGTGTACAAGTGCAATTAAATCTTTTATAAAAAATTTGTGAAATAATGCACTCTTTCACAACTCTTTTGGATTTCATTATTTTTCTTTTATGTAAAATTTCTATAGCACATTTAACCTTGCCTAAGTGACATTGGCGAATAAATGTTAAACCGATAGTCATTAATCGTACAAACGTGTTTATTGTAAAATAAAAAATTCATTGAATTAACAAATACATACTGACTGTAAAATTTGTTGAATTATTGAGTCTCATTCCTATTTTGACTTAATTACTGTAACATTATGACGGAAACTGCAGGGTTTGATCGCGTATTTAAACATATTGGTTCCAATGGACCGTTCCAAATTACACTTTTACTGGTTGTTTCATTACAGGTCAGTTATAAAAATATATTTACGATTCCTACTTTGTCAAATTTAAAAGTTAAACGATCAATAATGTTATTAATTTGAACTACTTAAGTGTATCATACTTTCATGGCATCACTTGGGCTACGTCTTTCTTGGAGCTGTACCTCAACATTGGTGCAATGTTTCTGCGCTCAATGGAATAGGTTGGACTGAGAATGAAATTCGCAACCTATCAATACCCATGACACCGTAAGGAAGAGAACTGTGTTTGCAAATGTTATACAGTTATATAGGATAGTTAATAGATAAACTAATAATATATATTTTTCCGTGAAACTATTTTTTATGTCTTACCTTACTACCACCTTACGGTGATTTACAGAGGAAAGTTTAAAAATTTACGTGTGCATTGTTAATATTACTTTTACACGCTACCACTTCAATTAAATGTGTGTGATTGTGTGATCAGTTATAAGAATGATTGTTCACTATACATTTTCATGTACTACTTGAAAACAAAGAGACGGACTAGGATGGGAAAGCTGTCGCTACTACGACATTGATTACTCTTATTTGGCGCATCTCACGTACAAAGACGCGATGCTGAAAAAGGCTCTTGTAATAACCAACGAAACAGCCACAAAATATTGTACGAATGGATGGATTTTTGATAACAGCATTTACCAGTCCACTCTAGTGACAGAGGTTGGTGTCCACTTAGCACATGTCGTTTCTAACTCGTTAGTAGTTTTACTATACAATGGTTAAATGTCTAAAATCTGGTTTTAGTTCCAAATTGTGTGTGAAAATCTTTACCTTGCCCCAACCATACAAGCTACATACATGTGTGGCGTATTTATCGGGTCTCTTATTTTGGGATCTCTGTCTGATCGGTAAATCTCTGCCTATTATGTGAAAAAATAATTAGAATAATGCTGTCGTTGTCGAACACGATTTAGCTATTTGCATTTATCTGCGTTGTTAACAAATGATAATTTTTACTTTAACTTTACAGCTACATTGGCCGAAGAAAATCAATTTTAATCAGCATTGTGATGGTGCAAATCGCTGGCATGTTGGCCTCATTTTCTTCTACCTATTGGCAGCTCATCCTATTTCGCTTCTTTGTGGCGTTTGGTGGTGCAGGGGCGTACCAAAATTGTTACGTTTTACGTAAGGTTTAGAAAATTTAGATCAATTTTAAAGTTTTCATTTTTAAAAGGTATAATAAATAAATATTGTATTAAAAATTTCTTAATCTATAGTAATGGAGTACACGGGAACAAAGTCACGTTCGACAATGGGAATGGTACAACAATTACCGTTTGCTGTGGGATACATGCTACTGCCTCTCTATGCTTATTATATTCGTGATTGGCACAATTTACAACTTGCCTTTTCAGTTACTGGATTTTTATTGCTTTCCTACTTTTGGTAAAAGCTGTTTTAATTTTGCTCGGTATGCACTTGAAACATTTGTTGAAAATTGAGAAATTGCTGTTAACGTTTCTTGCATAGGCTGCTTCCAGAATCTGCTCGCTGGCTCGCAGTTACAGGACGATCCGAAATGTCGTTAAAGTATTTGCTTCAAGTTGCAAAACGTAATAATAAAGAAGCAAAATCGGAAGATATTATGGAAATCGTGCGATCTTGTTCGATATTCAGAGTAGCAACTTTCACTATTGAGCCAGAGGCTCCAGAAAATAAAAAACCATGCAGGAAGGTGTGGACTCCGATTAAACAAGCGCTTTCAACTTACTTCAGTCTTTTGGCAACTCCAGAAATGAGAAAACGCACTCTACTTATTTGGTTCCTGTTCGTGTCCGTAGATCTAGTGTATTATGGTGTTGTTTTTGATTCCGCGACTCTTACAAATGATCCATACATGATGGTTTTCTTAGGGTAACATTTTCAACATGATCATTATACATCGTTACTTTAAAGAGATTCATTTAGTTTGGTTTTTACTTCTAATTTCCTGATTGCATGTTAACTGATATATTTTCTAGGGGAATATCCGAAGTACCTGCATACACGATTGTTGTGCCATTCTTGTCAAAATGGGGTCGACGGCCTACAATAGTGATAACATTTTTCGCTACTGCAATGGCAACATTTACTATTGCATGCGTATCTGTTGGTAAACCAAGCCAGAAAGAAGTGATTATGATCAGTTATCGTGTAATCAGCTAATAAAACAATTATGTTTCAATTACAGAAATGGAATTAATTAGAATGATTATATCGATGAGTGGTAAGTTTTTCATAACCACATGCTTTGCCGTAATATATCTACTCGGGACCGAACTGTACCCCACCGCCACAAGAACAACAGGTAGGAGGCAACAATTGGTATGACAATAAAACTAGTGTAATTAAATGACAAAAAAGTACACGCAAAAATACCTTGCGTTCGTACATACGAGGGGGGCCTTTTTATACACTTAAAACTACGAAAGTTATTTAGAAATAATAATAATTTAAATTTAATAAACAAGGGAAATATTAATTTAACTTTAGGATTAGCTGCCGCAGTATTCATGGGTAGAGTGGGGTCCATTCTCGCACCGTATGTCGTGGCTGGAATGGTAAAATGACAGAACATTTCGGAGTTTATGTGCATTTTATGTTTATGTCCATCCTAAATTTCGTCTAGATTTGACTTTTTATTTTTTCTAACCAGAAATCTGTATATCGGGATATGCCAAATATAATATTTGGTATCGTATGTATTTGTTCCGGCACAATTTCGTTATTGGTTCCTGAAACAAATGACTTAGCAATGGCTGACAAACTTAGTGATGTTGAGGATGGGTACGCATCCGGTCGAAAAAAGGTCGGTTCTCAGGAAGTCTGTCAAATTCAAAGTGAAAGTCAGATCGATGATAGAACAACGGACGCTTAAAATCGTCAGTGACCAAACTGTGAGACTACTGGTAATGATTATGTATGATAGTTTTTACATTCTCGATAAAATTATTATAAATTCTCTAAAATATAGTATCTAGAAAATAAAAATTTAATTTACATTCACGGAAAAATCTTTATTTTACTTCTCTACAGTGTACTCTTACGTAATAGTAATTTAAATTGTAAGTGGTGCATACTTTATTTCATAACTATTGCGGGTAGTGCTTCCATATGGGACGTTTCTTACAAATGAAGTTATAACTGTCAGTAACAATACATGTAAGTAGGTTTAAAAATATTTCATTCAGTTAGCCAATCGTTAAATTGGTTTTCATGTGCTGTATTTATGTTAACATATATCGGTAATATAAACTAATAAATTTCTCCAGCTCTCGCCCTCAAGACATTTCAGTAAGTGTAGGTTATCTGATCTCAGTAACATTGATTGCTTTGAACGAACATGTCCACGATACTTACAATGATGTGACTATGCATACATTACAGGGTGTAACGTGCTTGATTTGAAATTCACAAAAAATCCATGTCATTTCCCAGAAATTATAAACGGCTCCAAAGATGTAATAACATCGGACCCAATGGTAGATATCAAGCTCGTAGCTAGCTCAAGAATTTTGGGGGAGGCACAACCTAAAAATTAAGACAAGGAAGCGGGTTCTCGCGTAGTGCGAAAAGAATTCTGGGATAATTCTTCAAAATTGCCATTTTGAGTATGAATTTACGGAAAACCAGGGGTCAAACTATCGTAAAAATTAACATTTCGTAGGTGTTTTCAGCTCAGCTCTCATATTTTCCCCACAAACGTCCCCAGAAATCGACAAATTAGGTAGAAAAGTTTGAAAACTTGAAGAAAGCGCACGAAGCGCGCTCGAAATGTTATCAAAAATTTTGAAAAATTGTTAATTTTTCCTTGCGCTGGCCATTTCAGGGGGTATAGTTCTCCTTGTGTGTGTTCTGAGTTCTGAAAAGTACATGCTTCAAGTGCACTTTTATGTGCGATGTACTGGTTATTTGTGATACAAAAATAAAAAGCGATTTCTATATATAAGCAATATAAGTGAAAATATAACCATTTTGTAGAAGAACGTGCCTCCCCAAATTACTTTTACTTTTAAATCTGACAATGAATAAAATATATGTGAATAAAAAATTCAAGTTAAATGAAATTGTTCCATTCGTTTATTAGATCAAGATTAAACTACCTATCAAAACTCCGTTCTTCGACTTTTTATTCCTATAAAAATTGGCAGATTAAACGAAATAAGTCATACTGTGCGACCAAATGCTTATAAATCCTTTTTATTTCATGTTTTGAACCATAAATTAACTTGTACACCACACTTACCTAAATCAGTTAGCAGGCGGGACCCCGATCGGGGTCCCTCAGCATATTGTATCTTATATGGACACCGATCAGGGTCAGGGTCCCAACAGCAGTTTTAGTTTTAAATTTTAGAAAAATTAAAAGTAACAAAATCTGTTAGAGAGTAACAGTGACAGGAAATAGAAAACAGATTTATACTCGTCATGAAATTTTACATCTTTCTATCGTGTCAATTTAAAATCTACCGTGTCAAACCATGGATTTTGAGTTTTGAAGTTTTTAAATGAATTATGTAAATTTTTAACTATAAAATATATTAATTAAATGTGTTGTTATAGTGTTCGCCTTTCAAATCTCTAAATTTTAGATTTGTTACATTTATTTGGACCCTGATCGGGGTCCCGCCTGCTATCTGTAAATTTACTTAAAGTTGTAGTTGCTAGAATGCAGGATAACATTTAGCTGTCATCATGAAGTATAAATTTATAGTTTATAGTTTATAGCTTTTAATAAATTAAAAGTAACAAAATATGTTACCGAGTAACCAAAAACATTCGAATTCTTCGTAAAATTTTACATCTTTCTGTCATGGCAATTTAAAATTGGCTGTGGCAAACGAAAGATATCAAATAAACAAGTTGTAAAATTAATTAAATTGAACATAGATGGTATCCTAGGCAATGCTTCACGAACATCGGCCACCCGCCATTTGTGGGCCACCGACCTATTTAGGGGCCACTGGCTACCGACCTTGTCATGGATCAACTACCGACATTTTTTGGGTCATTGGGCCACCGACCACTGACCGATTAATGGCCCACCGGCCACTGACCGATTAATGGCCCACCGGCCACCGACCTATTCATGGTCACCGGCGACCGACCAATTCATGGGCCACCGGCCTAATCATGGTCACCGGCGATCGACCTTTTTTGGGCTACCCACCACTGACCGATTTAATGGGCCACCGTTTTGCACCACTGACCACCCGGTGTCCGTGAAGCACTGATGCCAGGGACATAAATTTATGTCCCGCTTGTCAACTGACCGATATTCGCTGGTTGAAGGTGCTCCAAAATATGTTTTCCAAAATATACGAACCATAGTGCAGACTGGCCTTCTGTGTAAAAATATTTCAATATGGAATTGAATAAAATTATTGACAAAACATGCAAGAATATGAGCAGTTAAAAAATTCTTTTCTGCTTCAAGTATTCGGCAATATGCTATATGTATATTTATAATTTATAGTAAGTACGAAATGATAGTAGTTCAGTCATAAAATTTAAATATCTTTATTTTATATAGAATAGTAGTACATTCTTCAGCAAATTTCACCAAGTATTTCGATCATCGTAGAAAACTAACTGACGCTTTCATTAATATAGTAGACTTAAATGGTCTTATTTTGATAGTTAACAGTTTTTTAAAAAGATTTTCGCACACTCGTTCAGTACAGTTCATTCAGAATATGACTTTATTATATACAAATACATACCAATTTATTTATCGACTTCGCAATCAAATGGCAGTACCCAAACAACAAAGTGCATATTTCTCCAATTATAACAGAACAGCTAATAATTACTAATGATAATACTTTCACAGTTTTTTCGCGGCAGTTATAAATATGATTTTAAATATTTATCTCGTTTACGAATTACGAACAGCTCTGTTCTTTGGGCGCTCATGTGCTCATGAACTCAAGTGAGCACATAATTGGGAAATTATACATTATTTACAATTCATAGTAAGGCTAGGATAAATAATTCGCAGATCAATTACACAGCGAGTAGATTTAAAAGAAATTAACATTGTGTAAGGAAGTCCATGTTAAAAAGCTACCGTACTGTCAAAAAATTGTGAATAGTCAACTTCAACAATGCTCTCTAATTCTCAGAATAGCGTCTAATAGCGGTTATTTGCGTCACAACCATTATCTATAATAATAATACAATTTCAAAACTGCAGCTTTATAATTTCAGATGATGGATACCCATGTCAAGGCAAAAATCTTTAAATTCATAATTAACTGCCACATAAAAATATCATTAGTGATTTTATTTCACTATTCGTTCACTATAATAAAAATTCACACAATTGTTTTGACTTTACTATTGCAACTAGCAGCAAACATTATAGTGAAGATATAATCTCGAACTACACTATCTCGCTATCAATAACAAAAACACGTTATGTTTGCACATCGACATCCGACACGTAAGTAGAGTATTGGTTTGAAAATAAATATGAAGTCAGCACCCTGTACTTCCAATCATTTTTATCAAATTAAAGTACTATATAGTTAATAATTTCACAGAAAACAACAACTGGCTATATTCACAGAAAATCTAAATCTCAAACAATCAATTTAACATTGCTTAAATGTCTATTTTCAATTTCTTTTTTCACTAATGTCGTGAATGTATTTATTTTAGCATATTCTATTAATAATTATTATGCAAATGGTCTAAAATAAAAATGATTTAAAATATCAATGAAGTTGCGTGAACCGAGCAACTTATTCTGACATAAAATCCATACACTTATTAAAACCCACAGATACAGGAACGGGATATAGTCACTACGTTTGAATGTCAACTGCTAGCTGATTGTAAACAACATTTTCAACAATTTATAAAATGATCGTTTAAATAAAACTAGGAGTTTGCTGCTACATTAGTTTGTTCGCCACTTAACATCCAAATGGAAAATGTGTGCACATCATATTTTAGCCTAAACTGTGAAAACAAAAATTTCGAATAGCAGAAATGGTATTTAAGATAACGTTTTTTAATACAACAAATAATTTGTGTAGTTTGCACAATATCCAATTCAAGATTTTGATGAGATTTGGATGTTTACTTTCTTTTAAATTCATAACTCACACTACAAAACATGTGTGTATGGTCCTGAAAACATACCAATTGTACACAAAATGAAGCATATGGACTTATCGCAATGTTGTTGTACAAGAAGTATATAAAAGTGATATAACTGATATTCACCATTGTCTCACAAAGACATAAAGTGTCAAAAGTAAAGAGTGCGGTTTGTATCATTCGTTGACTTGTTTGCTATACAAATGTAGATTACAAAATTGTTAGTAATACATGATACACAATGGTACTAAAACTTTTTTGCGTGTAGTTATGCAATTATAATGAACATATTAAAAACGTCAAAAATAATTAATATGTTAGCTGCGGAATTTAAAATTAAGCTAAATTCAAAATACTTTACAGAAAGTCTTCCTTTAAAAAAGGTTAAAATTTCTATTATGTAATCCAACGGGAGGATTTTTGCAAAATCTGAAGATATCACCCAAACGACGACCTACGACGAGACTATGGTTTAAGACAAAAATGACTAATTACGCCGATCAGTTAATATAAGCTATCAGGTATTGTCAAACCTTCTTTGTTAACGTAACCTACATAATTGAACAACTAGTTCACATGCATACTTCAATGAAGTTGTGATCAGGACTACAAGTGGTCAATGATACTACACATAAATGATTCAATTTCCACACGTACAACCAGAATTACTACATTATTTAAAAAGAAAGGTCAGTAATTTTAGTTACGATTGATATGAACAGTGAGATGTGATAGATTTTATTTCCCCATTGCGGAGGGCACACCCCAGGAATGTACATGTGCGAAAATCGTACTTTTCAACTTCACATGCATTCTTGTAATAATACCTAGGTTCGCTTACTTAAGATACGAAGCCGTTTTATTCAATAGTACATGTCAGTATGTATTAGAATGTGAGATAGTGAGTGCAGATGGTATTTTAACCCTTTAAGTCCTAAATATTTCCGTTCCATTGGAAAATATTTACTATATATAAGAGTCAAAATCATACTACCACCGCCAACGTAGTATATAGTGTTATACTCTAACTATGAGAATCTTCCGGTATCGTTAAGCTGATTTATTTTAAAGCTGATAATTCTTTTCCTTGTTTGCAAAGCTGACAGCTGCTGAAGAAGGTCATTAGCTACCCTGGATAACACTGTATTTTCAGATTTCATGTCTGCTATATCTTGTTCAACCTGAATTCTGGCAGAATTATCCTGCTGTTTATTAAAGGCCGGAGGAATGCTATATGGCTCGTGAATAGTTTTGGGTGGTTGTAGTTTTCGATATACTGAAAAAGCTCCTCCTTGATGCGAAGGAGATAGGAAACTTCGATTTGGTACTTCTGGGCAGCCACCAATTGCTACAGAATTCACCTGGGATGGATCGTTGGATATGGCTAAAACAGAAATATTCATTAGATGACGACTAAACTAACAAAGTCACTAATATAAATCTATTTGTTATGTCATACTCAATCTATTGAGATCCAACGAAGAACTACGGACATGGGTTTTTCTTCGCGGAGGCTAAAAGTTGAATCAGAAGCGATATTGGCTTTATCAAATAAAGTTAGTAAATTTAAATATGCTAAAGTTGAAGTGTGCTTTCTAGATGTTATATACCGGAGGGGGAGCTATGGTTCCACTGGAGACTTTAGGATGTTGACCAGAGAGTTTTGGCCTCTGAATAGCTTTAAGCTGCAGTTGTTGTGCCTTGCTGGCACTAGCGCTGCCACTACTATTACTCATAAGGAGTTTATCTTCAGGAGTGCTTAGTCGCACAGGCACTGGAGCTACGAGGCCGCTCGTATCACACGTTGAGGAAAAATTGACAGGCTCATTTTCGAAGGTTGTCCATTCTAATAAGAGGGTCAAATTTAAACATCCATTAGGATTCATTCATGCATGCACATACATACACCGGAAAAGGTACTACTATTACCTTTTCTACGCTTTAATCTATTTTTAAACTGGTACACTTTAACTCATGAATTTTTTTTAATATATTAAAAAAGTACTACCTTTACTAGGTCTCTTGGTCTGATATGATTCCTTCTGTGAAACTATCGTTGTCGACGAAGCTGTCGTACCAGCTCCGACAGTGGTTTTTGGGGAACTTTTGCTGGATGCCTTTTTCGTCGGCTGGTATACAGCATTTATGGAATTGCCTGCAGTCAAAGCAAAGTCAGGCGGCCGATTGTAAAAATGTGAAGGAATCGGTAGATTGTGTCGGCGTAAAACAACGAGATGCATTGCCATTTTAAATTCATTTAAGTCCAAACAACCGTCTCTTGTGATATCTGCAAGCTGCCAAATTTCGCGAAGTTCTGAATGAGGAAGTTTGCTTTTCTCAAAAAATCCTTTTGCAACAGCACCATTAACCTATATAAAACAGTTTGATGCTTTTGTATCATCAAGATCCCGAGTTCTATGTTTGCTTTAAAAAGGTACGAAATTCTGGAAAATTACAAGTCCGTGGAGGTCAGGTTGTAACAGATGAAACTGTTCTGTATAGTACTTTTCTTGTTCGATACTCATGTCCCAGTAGTTCTCCATAGAATTTTGCCGCATTCGGACTCCCAACTGGTCATCTGCTCCCTCGCCATCGGATATTGTACCGCACGCCGATGAACTTGAATGAGACGCGGAAGAGTTTGATGAATTTTCGTCATGCTCAGATTCTGTAAATTTTGAAATGTAACGATAAGAATTATAACCTTTCCTTCAATCTCGATTTTCACTGTAACGCATATTGTGACAAAATACCAGAATTTTCCGAATCATCTTCAGTCTGTAATAAATGACAACTTTCTTCATCATTACTCGTGACATCATATACACCAGTTAGTGCATCTTTGATATGTGAAGATTCTGGACCATCACAGCAATCATCTTCTGTTTCCACCTCTTCTTGACTTGATGAATAATTTAAAGGTTCAACTGTATAGGTAATATGATAACTACAATTATCGAAACCGTAAGAACTAAGTACTCACATTGTTATACAATTTATTAAATTACCAGGTTTAGAATTTCTTTCGGAATCTGAGTTTAGTTCTATTAAATCAGGGCTCTTAAAAGCTGAGGTGGTATTGGGTTGATGCCAATATGAATCTAAACATCAAAATAATTTTATTTAGTACAACAACTTAAAGATACAACATCATTCGATGTTGTTATTGCTCATTAAAATTTTATGGATAAAGTCTTCGAATTAAAAATCAGCAGTAGGCATTGAAGTTTGGTCAATTGGTCATTGATTGAAATCGGAACTGAGTGAACTGAACTACTAGTCCTTTAAAAATTCATTTGGCAGGCTTCAATGATTTAAAAAAAAATACTTGCAGTAATTAATCAGTGCAGTAATTAGCAATAATTAATTACATTAATTTCAATATTTACTGAGAATTTTTTAAATCGACGATACCATGCAAATTGTCATCAATGAATGAAAAGCGCTATTGAATGACGTTGTATTCGCGCTTGTATTCTATATTTCAAGGTGCTATACTAAAGTGCCATGTCCATTATATATGACAGAAGCCCTTGAGAAATCAGGTTAATATTATTAAGGTAAATACACTAGAATATAGTATTGTTTGAAAGTATTACCTGATTTTTGAACGTGCATAAATTTAGATATGGGGACCTCCATCTGAGTAACGGTAAGGCAACTGATTGCACTGAAAAATTTAAAATGTTCAAGATTACAGATATTTAAAGATGTTACATTAACATATTTCAGCGCAATATCAAAATATGAATTTAAATATTGCTTGCATTTTAATTATTATAAGCTTGCTATTTAGAAACAAACTTTAGACTTCTTGGGATTATTAAAAAGAAAATGTAAACGTACCAGCACTTTAAGAAACTTGTTTTTCCAACGAATAGCTGCTACAGCACAAGGAACGATTATTATTTATCAGTAAATATATATCCTATCCTAAAATGTAGCGTATGTCTTGAGACGAAGGCCTCATAAGTACGGGTATCCCTTGCTGCGAATGCGAATACCGATGAAGTAAAATGGAACAGTATATCACTGAAATATGTTAGATGTCTACTGGTAAAATTGACAAGTTGACGACAAGTACCCGTTTATCACTATGACTGGAGTGTTGGTTGACCTGTATAATAAAAGTGAAACAAAAGGCGTGTTGTAAAATATCGCGATTTCTAAAACATGAAGAATACCGATCTTACTATAAGTGTCTGAATTTAGAAGTATTGATTGATTAATGTGCCATTTAATTAATTATAAATTGGTGTAACTTTACACACTGCCGACTGAACAAGTTCCTTATTTTGTAAAACAAAGAAAACAGTAATTCATTAAAGTCAAAAGTAACACGTTTACTGGACATCTAAACATGATTAACGAAAATAGTTGCTAAAATACTTAGGCAGTTCGGAACTATTTTAGGAAAACAAAACTTTACTAATATAATAACTATTAACCTATACACATAACAATCCTTATCCTTCAACTTTATTATCACCCGAAAACTGTACTGTGTAATTTATACCTTATCTAATGCCTCCCAATATAAACGTGCGGTAACCATAACTATTTTAACTACCAATATCTTTATTTTATAGTAGACATCTATGTTATAAACGTTAAAAGACTAAACTCACCACCCATAGGCAACCAAATATTCAGCTAGCGTTCATATTTAAATATTACGCAATATAAAAAGTAACTGGATAACGTCAGTAGGGGTGCTTTAATTTCAGTTTCTAATTACTACGACCGTTATTTTTCCGAGTAGTGTAAAAGAATGAGAAAGACTATCTTATACTACACGCAATACTTTCATTAACTAGCTAACATTACGCTTAAGGTAATGGTTAATATATTCATAAAATCTCGGAGATATTCGTATGCTACGGTTATAAGCTAATTGCGATTTGTCCTATTTAATTATTGTAAGTGAGGGATGGTGTAATTTTGAATACTTTTAAACAATAGTATAAATCTGGTAGTCGGTAGTGATGACATTAACAATTGGTAATTATCAAGTATGGCCTTATATTTATTAAAGACAAAAAAACTACGTTAACTTGATAATACCCATGTTCCATTTAGAGGCAACGAATGATATCGTATCAACCTTTTAACAACTTTTAACTTTAATTTTTCATCTACCCACCTTTATAAAAATTTAAAAAAAAGTCTACTAGCAAAAAAACTATCAGCCCCTAATGTACCTATACCGTTGAAATTCATTCAATGGTTGTGCTGTGTTGATATTTTGAATTTTGATATAACATTCATATACTTTTACAACAGGCCAGAATCCAATCAATCTCTTAAAATCGTAAACACTAAGCAAAAATCTTTCCAAAAAAAGTTACAAACTCTTAATGTCATACCATTATTATCACTTATCATCTTGGTCGATCTGGTCTTTAGCACAACTAGTCACTAGTAGAACAGCCGCTGCGACGTTATACTTATTTTTTCCTACCACTACTACTGCTGAATTCCAAGTTTCTCTTAAGCTGTTGCAAGCACATGCGCCGCTGGTGATGGCTGAAGACAATAATTAAGAAAACGTGTAGTAAAATTTATCAACATCGGAAGTATGCATATTGATTCTGTAAAAAATAACAATTGCAAACACTCACTGTTTAGCACTATTATTATCTCGCATAAGTATCCCCAATTTACATGCCACGTAAAACACTGACTGTCATGTTAGCAGTTAAAGTGACAATGAAGGTGGTAGCCGTTGATCTGATGACTGAAAGATGTCCATCGTCACAATCCCCAATCGATCCATTTATCATACGAAAACATCATTATTTTATTATATCAACACTGCAGCAGCTGCAGCATTCACACACACACTGTTACAGTTCAATAATAACAGCCGATATCCTAATAAAAATAATTTTTATGCCCAAGATGCACGTAATCTTTTGCTAGTCTCTGTATTTTCAGCAAGCTTTTAGTATTGCTACCTCTAAAAATTTATGTATTTTTCGCACTCCCACAATTCTCTTGTTACTTCTATTACTATTTCTAATACTACTACTTGCTGGGGTGACGATGGTTCTATTATCACTATCACAGTTTCAACTATTTTTATGCAATTCAATAATCCAATAATACTCTCTTGATGTAATTCTTACACATAGAGAGACACACATACTTTTACTTTGTCTAGTGAGTGAGTGATGTTGCCGTTTATAATCGCAATAGTATTAAATAGGTAGTCACATCAACACAACATAAATATCTTCTTGTATCATCATTACAATATTGTTTCCTTCGTCGTCGTGGCCGCCGTGTGGTGGTGTGATGTGCTGATGCTAAAAAATTACTATTATTATTGTTGTGCTTTTGCTGCTGCTCCTACTGATGTGTTTTTTGTGTTAGGTGGCAAAAAGCTAAATCATATGATGATGAATAAATACAATTTTTTCTTTTCATTCAGACATCAGAGTAGAGAAGAGAGATTCAGAGAACTAGTTACATTTTTACATTATATAGATTCCTATACAACAGGCGAAGCAAACCAAGAAAAACTATCATAAAAAGCAACCCATGATAGCTTGCAATGTTGCAATGCAACTGCCTTTACTACCTACCACTACTACTTCTCCCGTTGTACTTCACGTTACAACAGAGAGGACAACAAAACGTGTTACTTAAATTCGTAGCTTTGTTGCTTTTTGGATTGCAAGAAGTGACATGCTACATAACCAGGTAACACATATTTCTAGCGTACAATACCCCAACGTTATGTTCGAACATGTTCCTGTTACTTTGTTTGTACTAACTAACGTTTATATAGAAATAAAGTATTAAAATAGACGGTAATATATGGGTATCATTGACATGGTACAGAATGTGTCGAATCCAAATTCTACACAGTGATGCCATAAAAAGACAAAAAAGAATCTTGCAATGTTGCAATATACAAAGTACACAAAACATTTAAAGAGTCTGGTCGGGCGCAGAAACAATCCTTTCTGTTACAGCTTAAAGAGAAATGTATATTACTTCAATATCGCGTATCTGTATTAATTGACTATTTTTGCAATACCCGCTTATTTGTATTGTAAAAAATACAGAACACAAAAATATAATTTTAGTTTCCACAACTTTCTGTATTCCCTAATACAAGTGTGGAAAATTTGAGAATAAAAAAAGTTCCACAAGGATTAGTTTTTAAGTAGTAGTAACAATGGGTAATCGAGTAAGAAAAAGTAGCAACAATTAGGTACATTGGACAAATTCACGGCTTTGTTTGAATTCAAGGTCATTTTATGAATATGAATTTGGACTACTACATCCTTTCCTTATAATGAATTTCCTCTAAAAGGGCCTACGGGCACCTAGTGATCGAAGGTAAGCAAACTTTCAACATATTTAAGATGCTGTTCTTGAGATGAAAACAACCAAACAACTCCGTTCCTACACCTATCCTGTAATATATGGGATCATGTGACTCGTCGTGGTTATGAAGTTATGACGCTATACAACCTTACCACAACATACTTTAAACTTGGCGATTGCCTTGTCCACTATGTCCACCTTTAAAAAATAAAAGATTACATTATTGTTGTATTATAAGTAGGCTGAGTTTTTCTATTACTTGCATATTTCATATAGTACTGCGTATTACTTTGAGCTTCCGAATGGACGAATCGTATAAAAAGAAGCTCTTTGGGCTACACTTTTAGTTGCATAATTTGCAAATTTTCATCTTAATTGCATAAATGTATGCATTCTACCTATGCATATATATTTTGAAAAAAAATCTACATATTTTGTTTATTTATGAAAAAAATTGAAAAGGTGTATTTTTCAATGCATTGAGCACCTTATCATACGGTCCGATGACCTCAATTTTATAGCAAACCATAAATTATATACTTGTATTGTGCATAAAAATGTTCAATTTAACTGCATATATTGACGATTTTAGTTGCATGGAAACACTCACCCTAATTATGAGCTAGTAGGTACGTAGTATGTTTTTGACGGACGGTATAGTATAACGTGCTTTTCTCACGGTAAAATTCAATCATCATAATACAATATAATCATACATCATATAGACATTGACACCGGAATTTAATTACCCAGAAAAGCCCAAAATATGTATGACTATATTACCTCAATATGGTTCAAATATGACTCCAAATATTACTTTTTATTTAATGGTTTTTAAAGTATCAAGAAGCTAATTTTACTTGACTGTAACAGTAACACAGAATAACGTTTCCATAAGTAGCAAGACCAAAATAATAGCTAAATTAAATTCATTTTGTCCGTTAGATCACTTTTCACCAAGTTCATAGTGACAAACTAGACGTAAAAATTTTTAACTTAAAAATTTGCTGAAAATCATGAAAGTATTAGGTGGAAAGGGCTAAATTTCATAAAAACTCCATAATATGACTGGTAATATTACATATCACCTAAATGGTTGAAATTGTTAGGACTTTCAACATGGCTCGGGTTGAACGTATTTTCATGTGATTCGCCAAGATACGAAAGTTCAGGATTCTCGCAGTAATCCCAAAAATAGGATTTTTCATAAACTTCCGGTGTCTAATCATATAATAGTCATAGTCATTGTGTTTGTGTTCAGCCAGAATAGTCATGGCTTAAAAATAATTTTTGAAACACCACTAAGAATATAGTACTTTAGTTACCTATAAATTATGCCTCCATGTAAACAACGATCGAAAAAAATATTTATTGGTTCAAATTCAACCAATTAAAGAGCAATTGCAAAAACGGCGTCCCTTACTCCTGAAAAAATATCGGAATTGAATTAGGATTTTGTGTTGTGTAAAAAGGACAGTCAAATTTCTACTGTGGTTGGTAGTTCCAAGAAGATTAAACTTTGTATTCTTTTAAAGCAGCAACACATTATTAAGTGACGAAAGTCACTTATTAACTTCACTATGTCTGTCTGTCTGTCCGTGCGATAACTCAAAATAGGTGGTTTGGAGGGGGTATAGAGTGTTTTATAGTGAGGTTTGAAGTGTTTCATAGTGAGGCTTGGAGGGTTTTATAGGCAGGTTTGAACAGGGTTTTATAAGGAGGTTTGGAGTGTTTTATAGGGAAGTTTCGCCGAGTTTTACATAGAGGTTTCGTTACTTTGCTACTATTAATTTGTAGGTTTATTAAGGACTAGGGAAAACCCGTTCCCGCCAAAAGAAAATGGCGGGAATCTAGACGTTAATATGTAAGAGCAGCATGTTCATTTTTTCAGTTTTTGTAGCCTAAGATTCAAAGTTGTTGGTTTTAGCTTAATTATATGCAAATTGCCCCCAGGGGGACTCGGGGGCTCAATCTGATTTCAAATTCGAAATCTCCGGTGTCGAAACCCTTTTGCTCTGGTTTTGGTAACTGGCTTTACAACTCAAATTGGCCCCAATGGGGGTAGGGAATTAGGAATTAGGAATAAGTTTTTTTGTTATCATTATGTGACGTAAGTATTTTTTGTAGCCTTAGATTCAAAGTTGGAGGTTTTGGCCTAAATATATATAAATTGACCCAAAGGGGCACTCGGGTAGGGGAAGGGGTCGGGTTTAATCTGATTTGAAATTCGTAATCTCCAAGGTCGAAAACCCTTCTAGTGCACCCACAGTCAGGTTATTGTTAAAAAATCGCGGAACACGAAGCAGATTCTGCATCGTTGGCCGCGGCCACGGCCATACTCACAGTCAGGTTAGACGTAGACGGTTATAGGTTGGATGATATATTATGACTGATGCTATGATGTAAATACGTATGTGTGCTGTGTTGTAATCATACTACTGTAGTACTGTGGCCATTGTAATGTTGAGGGAACGAGAACAACGCGGTAGATTTAGATTTAAATTGGCAATTTTCAGAAAAGGGTTAATATCTCGAGAACAGTTAAAGTTAGAAAGCAGAATGTTTCTGAGACATTCGGCAAGGGTTTCAGGAATATGTGAGTCAATTTTCAGGTTAATTGATGAAAAGCTGTATAAGAGAAGAGGGAGAAAATCGTACGTACGTACGGATGATGACAGAACGGTTTACACATGAACTTTAATAAGAAAGATCATTTAGATCCTTTATAAAAATGGTAGTCGTGTCTGGTCCTTCCGTCCGGCCATCCCCAAAATGTTGTCCGCGATAACTTTTGAAGGGAAACGAATTTTCAAATTCTGTTTTTAATCGATAGGTATGGACCATAGCTCAGTCAAGTTCGAAGTTGGGCACATAGTCCCCTGGGGGTCAACGGGGGGTCAAAATTGAACAACGTCCGAATGAGCTCAAATTTAGTATACGGGTACCTCTTATGTACCTAAACCAGTACACCGTTTTTTGATCAGTTTGGATGACCCCTGTAACCTCCAGAGGTCACTAAAGGTCAATTAATGTTTAGTCTGTAACTCTGAAACGGTTAATCCGTTTGGGATGGGGGTTTCGACTATCGATTAACAATGAAAAGGCATATAACATATGTCAACATGACATGTCTCTGACCCCCTCTTTGGGGGTCAACGCGGAGGTCAAAGTTCAAACACCAAATGAGCGGAAACTCGGTATATAGGTAGTTCTTTTGTACCTAACTAGAATATCTCAATTTATTCGAAATGAATGACCCCTGTGATCTCCAGAGGTCACCATAGGTCAAATATTGTTTACTACCATTACTACTACAAAGTATTAAATGATCCTTTTCGACATCATTCGAATGATTTATTCCTATCTAAAAGTTCAAGAACTAGCCCAGTCTCCAAACATCTTATCCGTCTCCGTCATCTAGACATTCACGAAAACGAGCGAGTAGGTAATTTTATAGTTTTCACATTTCACAGGTAAATTAAAAGTAGATGTACGTACACATTATATTATAGTCCTCATTTCTCGTTCTTTCCGCAAAAGAACGTATCAATTCGCTAAGCCTCTACTACTGTATTGAGTACGAGAAAAAACATACCTGAATGTACATATTACGCGCGTTTTAACTAAGAGTGCTTAAAATGTTCAGATGTAGATATATATGTAATTTTACTTACTTCATACTTCTTCTAAAATATTAGATGTCAGGCTTGGTGTCGTAGTCGTGACGTCTAAGCTTAATGAATCAGAGAATATGACAAATGTTCATATATGCGTAATTTTAAAAGCTTAAAAAATCTGAAATTTCAATTATGAGATACGCTATCGAACTAAAAGAGTCCAGTACCATCAACAGTGTTTTCTTCTGGCCAATTAATATGCTTAGATTAAGAGTACGATAAAAATAAAATTACGCCCATTTTTGACACCCCAGGAACACTTTAGCGCTTCAATTGCGAATCCAATGATACGCATACCATACGCGGTAAACGTAATTGAATGCACAGTTTGACGTGAACTGTTACTTTCACTAATTTGATAACTACATTTTGTCGCCTTATGGGGTTTTAAAAAACATTTTGTATATGTCCTATTGCTTGCTACATACGAACATGCTATTCACATACCTTGATTTGAATGCAAGTTTCAAATAGTTTTTTGTCAGTGTCAAACATACACTTGAAGAAATCAGTGCAATGATGTCGGGTACCAAGTATTTACAAGTAAAATTAAATAAATTATCTATGTAAAATTGCACTTTATGACGCAATGTTATATACGTGTAACAAAGGTAGCAAAATGCCGTTTCTAAATAAATTAGAACGTCAGTGTATGTTAAACTGTGCATGAAACTACGTTTGTCGCCTATGTATGCATATCATTGGAACCAGACCAGAATTGAAGCCCAGTGTCTGGGGTATCAAAGACGGTTGTAATTTTATTTTTACCCTAAGTAATCTACGCATACTAATTGTACCAGTTTTTTTTAAAAACGGGAGTGGACTCTTTTGGTTCGAAAGTTTCCTCGTAGTAAGGAGAAATAAAATTACGACCAAAATTTGGTAAGTGAAAGCTTAAAGGAAAACTTGCAGACACGTACAGACAGATCCAATTGAACATATCTAACTCTTGCAATCAAGATAACCATCCGGATGGTTTGTTTTGCAGAGTATTTTTATTGTACCATTTTGCGCAAAAGGGTACAATAAAAATACCCCGCTAAACAAAGAATCCGGATGGGTGTCTTTCGTGCTAGAGTTGGATACACTCTATTGGTGTAGCCAAGCCGGCTGTTTCATTGGCAGGTGTCAACCGCATACTGAACATGACAACGCAACACATGTATGTATTTGTTTATTTTATACATGGTACTCCACGTCTGCGTCTCTGCCGACAAAAGTCTAACATTAGACATTACATTAGGTACGTTCTTACTGCTTATCTCAAACCGCAATTCGGTTCGGTTGTTGCTGCCCAGCTGCCTGCCTTCGGCAACTAAGGAGAAGAGATGAAAACAGGTTTTTCAGATTCATTGTATTGTCTAATTTTTGGTATTGTTGTGTGACTATGACTTATCGTCGTCATAAGACATAAAGACACTTGACGTAGAACCAGATACAAATAGCAGAGCATAGCATACAAAATGTAATAGTTCTTCTTATTTACATCTTGGTTTTTAAGAAACATTCCACCCCAAGTTTTGGTGAGATGCTATTTTAAATTTCAAATAAATATTAAATTCTCGCATCTTTGTTTATATATTTTGAATGAAAAGCATCAAGCGTAGCATTGGATATAGAGTCGGGTAATTTTGTGCCTTTCCTGTTCGTAGTTCTGCCGTGGATGGTTGGGAACCCATAAGTCAAAAACTGCTACAAAGAGACTTAACTTGAGTCCTGCGGAATATACAGCTGATGTGTATGTGATAGCGACTGTGACAACAAACAGTAGAGTTTCACCAATTCCGAGAGTTTGTGCGTATTATTTTTGTCTCAATTCAATGTATTTACCTTAAAATTCCATCACTTTCTTTATTATGTAGTTTGAAAAGAAAGATAACTGAAACGGAATGTCTCAGCTTTCTTTCTAGAGAACAATATCTGTGATATGATAAATATTAGCTCGAACGACCTAACAATATTCCCCCTGAACATTATCAAAAAGGTAGCAAGTATGAGGGGACTACGACTGGACTGGATTGTATTGTCCGTATTTATTGCGGTGTCATTGTCGTTAGTATTAGCTACTTTATCTCCCAGTGATAAGAAGACAAAGGATCCCACATCGTCACCAAGCTTTAAGGTTGCCATTTTAATTATTGCTTTCATGTCCAGCAGGTTAATTTGGTTCATGATGTTGTACAATTAATAATAAATATATAGAAAGGACCTATTGTGGAAAATGTAGCTGAAAGAGGACTAATTGTTAAGAATCCTTCGCCATTAGACATTATCTATGAGAGTAGCGCATATTGTAAAAAGACAGCAGAAAGGAATGTGACCGCTGCCGTTTTGGGTTATGTTACGCCGGTAAAGTTACTTAATTTATGATAATACTCAAATTGTTGAATAAAAATGTAATTATATTTATACTATCGTATGTACATAAAAAATAACTTCATACTTTTTAGTGGAACAATCATGGTTACGACATTGCAAAAACGTTCGCTAACAAATTTACAATGATCTCCCCAGTATGGCTTCAAGTAAAACGAAAACCTGCTGGCACCTATTACATGACTGGAACTCATGACATTGATCATGAATGGGTTCGTGAAGTGAGAAAGCGAGGGAAACGCTCTGGAGTAAAAAGTTCGTAGCGTTCTAATATTATTCTGCTTTAATTTCTTGCTTGTCACTTGTAATTATTATTAATAATAAAAACGACCGGAATATTAATACGCATTTATAATTAATGATACATGTACACTGCTTTGACTTAGTTGTACCGAGGGTTCTGTTCGATGGCTGGAGTAGCGATGACTTCTATGCACTGTTTACGTCCGGAACTGAACCCAAGGAATTAACGAAAACACTGGTTACTTCTTTAAAGGTAGTTTGTTTATGATTTGTTTGAAGTATTTCATTTAGCAATATACTTACGGATTCAAATATGTTTTTTAAATTACACCATTCTGTAGGCGTATAAATTTGACGGAGTGACGTTGGAAGTGTGGAGCCAACTTGGTGGACAGGCGAGGAAAGCACTACATGCTTTGGTCAAGGTTTTGGGGGAAGCATTGACTAAAGCTGGTCTAACTTTTGTTCTCGTTATTCCTCCACCGGTAACTAATACTGGCAAGCCGGGAATGATTGAACACGAGGATTTGCGGCAAATGTATTCTCACGTTGACTACTTTTCTATAATGACGTATGACTACTCTAGCCCAGAAAGGCCAGGTGCGTATAAACTTGGAATATATACACCAAAATGAAGTGTAGGTGATTCGATCCTTAGCACTTGTTATCTTGTATATTTTAGGTGCCAATAGCCCTATTAAATGGATTCAGAAGTGTATTGAGACATTGACCCCTACAAAATCGGACAGAAATAAATTCCTCATAGGACTAAATTTCTACGGGTACCAATATACTTCGACTGGTGGTCATCCAATCTTTGGAAATGATTACCTGGAAACGTTAAGTAAAGCGAAAACAATTCAATGGAGTGAAGATATCGAGGAACACTTCTTTGAAGTGAAGTAAGTAAATTGTAGTGAATATTGAACATTTTCCTTCTCTTTCTGAAGTTTCATCAATCCGGCATTAACTTTATTTTACAATATCAACATGTATAGAGACAAAGACGGCAAAAGAATTATCTTTTACCCGACGTTACTATCAATTCGACGACGAATTAAGTTGGCAGAAGAGCTTGGCTGTGGTTTGGCTGTATGGGAGCTAGGCCAGGGCTTGGATTACTTCTACGATTTGCTGTAAGCTGTACTGTACTGGTTAAATTTATACCAACACAAAAATTTATAATTCATTTACTAAACTGAATGCATGGATCGAGTTAATTTATTCGCTGGTAGATACATATATGCCAGATCTTCGTTAAAACCAATAAAGAACTTACAAAGCCACTTTTCTAGTCGATGATTTTTTTTAACTACATTTATATGGACATTATGGTTGTTACATAATAACCTGCTGCAACCAATGCATCAGCAGTAACTAATTAATTTTAAGCATTTTGCAAACGAAATATCTAATCTCGTATTAGAATCAAACATGCACATCACACCGATTGGGCTCATAATTCAGGCATAATACTGCCTTGTCTGTACTTTCGAAGATGTTCACTCTCATGCATAATGCAAGTTTGTAAGTTCAAACTCACCTGCATTTTTAAGTCTCTATTGTTCTTGTAGTTGCTGTATACATATACGAATGTACTCTTAAATCTTAACTCACGGAGCGTTAGGCTGTTTAGCAGATCCCTAAACACAAATGAAAATGGAACCATCAGCGAAGCGTAGCAAGGCTACAGCTCAGGTATGACCAAAAACCTCCTCCTATAATGACGACGATGCTGTTGAACGAGGTAAACGAGAATGGATAATATGTAATATAATTTTCACATGATATGTCGCCTACGTGTATATTATGGACGCATGAGGCTGAATTCCTGGCATGGTCGTTTGGTCTCTCTTGTCTTCATCAAATTGTAGATTGTGATGATGATATAGTTATGGTTATGGTAGTACCAGCATTTTTGTACGTCATAGTCATGGCATCTGAATAAAGCAAAACTCTTTACTTTTACTACTTGTGATGGTTTGTTGAGTGAACTGATGTTGCTGCGCTCTTACTTACTTTGCCTTGCACAATTGGTAGTCTTCATATTTATTTAAAGTTGCCAGTGCAGATAGATTGTGTTGTTGATGTACAGCTTTCATAAGATACAAATGGTGTTTTTCTGCTCCCATGTTAAACATAAACATATTGTTGATGATTATGACGATGAACGATGCTGATGGAGATGAAGGAAAATTAAGCAAAGGGAAGTGGTTTATGTTTGTTCATGGATGGGTTATACAACATATGTGTGTTACCAGACAACTGGTTCAGTTGACGAACTAAATATTATGCTCCGCAAATCATCAACATGTGTGCTTGAATTTATATGAATGAATAGCTGCTGCTACTGGCTACATTATAGTGCATCCGTTTTAAGTTGTAACTTACAACTATCACTAATGAATGTATCGTGTGTGCATGTGTATTTGCTTGTGAAATTTTTACAGATAAATTTGGAAAATTTAGGAATAACGACTCTATTTTTAAAAACCTTATCGTAGATTTATTTCGCTCCTCTCTCTCGACCATTCCGTAAATTTAGGCACAGGTAATGTAGATTCAGTGGGCTTAGTCGGATAATTAAAGCGTTAAAAGTATCGGATGGAGTAAATCGGCAATAAATTACTATAATAAATCAGATTTACGCAATTTGTTACAGGCTACTTACCAGATTAACCTACTGTGTGAGTTAGTTTACAGTAGTGTGTTAGTTGAGCGTGTAGCTTTTATAATGACGATAACGACTTAAAATTAAATCATGGATCCTGATTCAAAACTGCTCCATTTGGGAGACGTGGTAACTATCCACTGGGACAGGGACGGCCAAAGCTCGGGATTTCTCAGTACTTTGGGGTATACTACATTAATTTAATTTGCTACTTTGGATTTACATTGCGTTCAAAATTATTGGTTCACCATTACTGCCCTTCGAAGCACGTATACGTCCTTGACAGGCTCTTTGGAAAGGCTTTTTCTTGGAAAACTTATTTTATTGCCCATTCACCTTTCTTTTCAAAAATGGACAAATTCACTTTGTCCACCAGGAAAACCGAGTTCCCTCGTACCTTTTCATGAGAATATGAATTATATTTTCACGTTCTTGATATCATTTGTGCAGCGTCGTAGAAATCTTGATACCGACAAACGTGTCCTATAATACATGACATGGCAAATGGCATTGGAATTGAGTTTACGATATTATATGGGTAATTTTACAAACAAATATGCATTATAGAACTCTTCTTGTTCAATTTTATTTCTAGGTCCGTTGACCACAGGTGTGTAGTGTCGCCGTCAATAGGGAACATTCAGAGCCCGCCCAAAAAATTCAGAGGTTTAAAAAAATTCATATTGCGTATAGATATAGGTATTTAAGTATTTACATACCAGGAAGTTGGTCTCAATTGATAAAACAACGGCCCCTTTTTTATTCGTAGACTGCCTCTTTAAATTATGCCCTCCAATGCGATATTCTGCGCAACAACAATATTGGCATGCTTCAAGGACCAACATAACTTCTAGAACACATGAAGAAGTTGTACTTATCAAAAGTCTGCATGTAATCATCAATACGTTGAGAATCAATACAATCTTAATCTTCTAATGCGTATGTACACATTAGAGTTTTAATTGAAACGACACGTTGTTATCGTTATAGCATGCAGCTGAACTTGAAAAGGCGCAAAATGAAAAGGATTCGGAGAAAAAAATTGGAAGTTCTTTGTCGTATGGGAATAATGTCCAGGTTCTAACAATAAAAAAATTAGCACGGCATTGCCATTCAACTTCCCATTTCAATTTCATCTAATCTTAAATACTTTTGTGTGTAACATTTATAAATATTTTAGTTGTTACACATGAAGTCAAATAAATACCTTACCGTAAATCGACGGATACCTGCAAAATCTGATAAACTGGCAATGGGAGTGTGCCTGGATCGAAACGGGAATGAATATTCTTGGTTTCAAATTACCCCATATTTTAAACACAGATCACAAGGTTAGTCACCTATGTGACCACTGTTGGGTTTAGATGTTTAGGTGCAGATAATGTAATTGTCAAAATCTGAATATATATATAGTTTTTTGTGCCTGATATTCGCTTGAAATTATATAGGTGACCATGTCGTTGCCGGTGACAAAGTGATACTTACTGCGCCCGGAAGCACTGCTCAATGTCTACATGCTTCAAGCGAATGTCTTAGTAGTGACGATGACCAGATATCATACGAAGTTAGTATATGCTTAAAATAACATGTTTTTACATATACATTCACATAATCTCATAAACACTTTTCCTATCCACAAACGAAACTTTTAAGTTATGAGCCATCCTTATTACCCCCATGTAGGTTAACTTTTCCGCTACCAAGAAGCCGTGGCGATTAGTTTTATTTCTGAGCTATACAGAAAATATATCTGGAATTCTCAAGGGTGGCGACGTTGTGCGCCTTTTTCATAAGAATGAAGAAAAGTTCCTTACACTTGACGGTTATGACAAAAAACAGTACGTTTTCCTCCGCAAAACCCAAAGAACCACTGCAACCTCTGCGACGTCTAGTAAAGCACTATGGGAAGTTGAGGTGATTTTTACTATCAATTTAATAATTGGCATATGTTGAATCTGACGTAACTTATTGCTTAAGTTTTATACTGATTTATTAGGTGCTACAGCCAGAGCCTTGTCGATCAGGAGCTGGCTACTGGAGCTCAACGTACAGACTAAAACACATGGCCACTGGACTTTATGTATCTTGCATACCAGACGAATCAGGTACTTTGTGTGTGGCAATGAGTCTTGTGTTTCTAACACGAAATATCTCAATCAAAAAAATGAACCCTTTTTGTAGAGTTCGGACCCGAAAATTCCGTGTTCGGATCGAATTACCAAAAACTTATTACCATGTATGCCGATTACAATGCCGCATATTGGCGCATATTATCATAGAAATATTACCACAAAAGGAAATATTACCATGAACAATATTACCACAATAAATTTAATCATTTTATTTACACTTACACATTAAGATTATCATACATGCATGCCGCTTTGGCTCTTAAGTAATTAATTGTTGTATTTTAATGAGGAATAATTTTAATCAAACAGTCATTCAATTGCACAGATTTTTTTGCTTTGCCCTGATCCTAGCTCAGTCATAATTCTGACAAGTTCTTCCTCCTAAAATTTCTGTTCTTTCTGTATTGTCTTAACATAAGCCCAAAACTTGGGTGAGTACCGTACCACTGTTACCGAATGTTGCATTTATTTTTAAATACCACCCCTCAACCATATTATTGCTTTTAGGTACTTTGCTTAAAAACTCTATTGAAACTGGTAATTCTTTAAGTGTTCACACAAGCTTAGCATTTTAATACAATTTAAGATTATGACTTTACAGAAAACACCAGAGAGGCATACACGATTGCTTCAACGGAGTACCAGGACAAATCAACGACATTGTTTCTTTTTTGTCCAACGGCTGCCGAAACGGAAGAATCTGTTGTACCAGAATCTTCGTACATTAGACTGAGACATTGTGGGACTGAAACATGGGTTCGAGCTACTAAGAAAGCTATTGACGAAAAGAATAAACAACCTGTCATGATTAAGGTAAAATACTATTACCGTTAAAATTGCTTCTAATTCATAACTCTTATTGTCTCGTACATGTGATAAAATTATGCACACAATGATATATAATGGAAACGTAGATGGGAAGCTTTCCTGACCGGCGAGATGAAGAAGTTTTTCAGGTTGTTCCTGTGAAACCACAGGAAGTGAGAGATTTAGACTTTGTGAATGACGTCTGTGATGTCCTGAAAGATTTTCTTGAGAAAATGAAGAAGCGCGCATTGAAACTAGATGATAGAAGGTTGGAACTGACGACAAGTATACTGAGAGTTTTTGGTTTTTAACCTTACCAAGTAAACAAATCTTATTAAATTCATAAAATCTGTATTTTTGCACAGGAAAATTTGTAACGTTCTCAAAGAAGTATTATTCTTCATAACTGATTCTGACACCAACCATCATAACGTTGACCCACTGGACTTTCCGGTTGGTCCTGTAAATAGAGACCGTCAGAAATTGCTGCGCGAGCAGAAACTGCTTCAGTTGGTGTTTGATATACTTCAGGTGTGTTCTAATCTTACTCTTCTATGTCTATTTGTTCTATTTTTCTCTCATCATCATAATGATTGATTGATTACAGCAAGTTAAGAATGTTTGTACGTAAAATATTACAGACACCACAGGATGAAACTACCGGGAGTTTACTTCCAGATTTTCAAGAAGAAGATGGCACAGTTCAGTCAAAATGGAAGTACATATTTCGGCTTTGTTATCGCGTATTGTGTCTAAGCCAGGAGGAATATCGCAAAAATCAGGTTACTGGAAATGATTTTTACTTGTCGCTAATAGTAGTTTAGTAACTATGTATGTATATACAATGAAGTATTAATTGATAAAATCAAACAATGTTTTGTTTCTTCGTAGGAATACATTGCCAAAAAATTTGGATTTATGCAAAAACAAATAGGATTAGATATTCATGCAGAGGAGACCATCACAGCCTTGGTACATAATAATAAAGCCCTACTTGATATGCATATAACGGAAAATGAAGTCAAGACATTTGTTGGATTATTGAGAACGCACATCAGCAAATGGGATTACAGATTTTTGGATCACTTGTCGGACCTCTGTGTTTCTAATAAGTTGGGTATTCCCAGCAAACAGGAAATTATATGTAAAGTTCTACTAGAGAACGTAAATGACTCAGCGCTACTAGACATCAGGTAAGGGAATCATTCGAATAAAAGAGAATAATTCGTGTATCAATAAAAAAGATATATGTGTATCTTGTACAGTTGCTGATATAGAAAAGTGTTGTAAATACGTTGTACTATTTAAATCTTACCTACAGAGCTGACCACAATAGTCATGATTTCAAGGCGTCTTCTCATTCTAACATCAGCTCCAATACATTAACCGGAGAATCTCTGTATAGAAATGGCATTAAGGTGAGTTAATTGGTTTTCTTTAAAAAACCAACAGAACTGTACAGACTTGTTCACTCATAATAATGATACATGAAATAAATAGGAATTATTTGATCATACATGCAGATAAAAAGCATACTAGAACTGGCGATGAAGGCAAGTCTGGGGTTCTGGGAGGATGCAGCTATTTTAAAGTACTTTTGCCATCAGTTGGATTTATACTCCAATATGTGTTTAGGGAGACAAAGTCACGCGACTAGCCAACTCAAAGAAAAGCTGGATATGAACATACTTTTAAAGTAAAAATATTAAGCCTCTATAAATCTACTCTCATTTGATAGTGCTAGATCAGCTCGCTTTTTGAACTTTATAAATCATTTTATATTGACTGCTTTTAGTTGTATGTCGTCCGAGGACCTACCCTTTGAACTGCGAATTTCATGCTGTCGATTAGCTAGAAACCTTCACGTTGACGTCGAGCCCCAAAAGGAAGAGAAAAAGGTTACTTTGAGTCGAATGTGGGGGGAAACGACCCGCCAAAATATTAGGGAGTAAGTTTCTCATACTACTACCTAACTTTAAGCTAAAGTTAATTAAATTTGGACTATACACTTAATAAGTATTTGCATTTGACCAGTTACGATGAATTCCACTCCAGAAGAAAACAAGCACAGTTGGATATGTTTAAACCGACAATGGCATTCATTGAAAAGTATCTTGGAGCTGCTGCTAGGAAGTCGCAGTTTAAAAATATTTTACAAAATAAGCTTTCTGTGGAGGTGAGAATTGTGAAAATGCAAATCGGTATGTGTAGTAGTCAGCTTAAGCTGATTATATATTTTCTTGTTTTTTTTATTTCAGATTCTAAAATTGGCAAAAGAATTTGCACGGTTTGGCTTCTATGGAATCAAGTCCTTTAATCAGTTGAGGAAAATTTTATCAACAATCCTTGCATCACTATCGAAAGAATCCGTGGAAAAACCTGCTCAGAGTTGGTGCTTATGTGCTTGTAATAATTTTTAACAATGTATGTTTCTGTATTTTTTGCATGATTTTTTTTGGGATTTTTATTAAAGCGGTAGCAGTAACAAACGAATTGCAAAGGAAAGCAGGTTCTACAGAAAAAGAGAATAAAACAATTATTTTGGAGATGAAAGTCAATATTTTAGAAATATATGAGGTAAGTATAAAATGTTAATGTTTCACAGAACTGTGTCGAAGAGTTGATACCAAATACATGCTTTGACTTATGTACCTGTTTATTCCATTGAGTTTTTTAATTTTTCAGCACATACAAGAAGTCGTTCTTGACTTTCGACTATCTCATTTGCTATCCTCTTTTAAAGATTACGCAGAGAACGGCAGAAAAATTTCAGAAATGGAACTGAGTGATTTCACAGATTATTTTGATAAAGCTGTTGAAATTTGGTAAGTAGAGCTAAAAATTTATTTACAGCAATTTTATTTAAATTTAATTAATTATACCAGGTATCCAGAATAAAACCTTGTTAATAGTTAGACTGTGGTTATATTTCTTATAGCTTCTTTCATATTTCAGTGATGATGACTCTAAAAACTTCCTCCGACTTCTACTATACAATGTTACCAGCACGCATTATCCGCTCGTGAAAAGTGCTATACATTTGCTCATGACTTCCTTTAATCAACGGCAACGATTGTTCCAGGCACTGGAAAAGGTTGATACTTGATACCGCTTATCAACAAGTCAATACTTTTCCTGATACTACTGAATTTTTACAGTTCCATAGTAATGAAAACAATCTTTACATTTCAGACTCATATTCTTAGTAGCGAACGTGATGCCAAAGTTCTGGACACCATTAGGTCGGATTTGGTAAATATTTCAAAAGCATTGAAAGAAGTGAAAGCTAAGAAAAGCAACGAAGAGAAGCGTAAGCAATTTAAGGAGGCAAAAACACAGGTGAGAAAGTAAAAGTAAACATGTAGTTGTTTAACTTTGACATGGTTATATTACATTTGTTCATTCAAACGCCTCCACAATGCCGTTTTTCACTAAAATTCAGATCCAGTTTCGCAGCGCGGATGATGGGGTGGAAGACGGAGTTGAAAATTATCCAGCAGATGAAGGATCTCCGAACTGCTCTCAAATTCGAGAAGAGCAATCGTCCCCGTCCCCTACCAAGCATCATAGTTTTCTGTCTCGTAGCCCTTCATTAAAATATCCATTGTATAAGCATTTGTCAATGATATCTGAGGTATGGGAGAAATCTGTAGTCTATTTAATGCTCAAAATGATTTTTAATGCTAGCAAATTCAAGATTTATACTTATACTTACACGGACCCTATAACACTATAGGTCCTTCAAAAGATGATACGATTGTGTATTAACTTGTGCTCTGATGGGACGGAAACCCCAAATCGTCAAAATCAGCATCTTTTACGCGAGCACAAGGTTGAAGAAATTATAATGGACGTTTTTAAGCTTCTACGGGATTCCAAAGATGACTGCCATTATGGCCTCATGCAAGAAATTAGCATGTTCTTTCAAACATACTGTATGCAAAACGGAGAAAATCAAGCAAACATGGCAAATTATATCACCCAAGATTGGAAAAAATTCTTAGGAGATGATGATGTAAGTATTTTATTTTCATTTACTACGAGAAATGATCAAATATGCTACTGCAGAAATTTATTGTTTGGATAGCCGTGGGTAGGAGAGCCTCGTGCCATTCGTGCTATTTACGAAGACAATATAAGTTTGTGTGCCAGTGTCCCGGATCATCTTATCCAACATTTGGTACGACGTGTATTCCCCAAGAATTCAGAACCTCATCACGACTCTGTTTCTGATTATTTGGTTGCATTGCAAACCATTGTGTGTCCCAAGCAGTGCATTGTCAGGAGAAATCAAGAATCGGTTGTTTACCAGGTTGCCGACATGTATTTTATTTGTGTGTTATGTTGATAATTAAGATTTAAATGAACATAAATTTCAAGCTGTACCTTATTCGAATTGCAGTTGGCAATATATCGGGATGAACTTCTCAATTATTTGGGATTTACCAACTTGGAAAAGAGTAGGGAATATTCCCAAATATTTCGATTTCCAAGCAAGATAGAACGATTTCGGTAAGTTCCAAGTATTTTCCGGTCTTAAATGGCTGAAGGGTTGAATGATGTGATATCCTGATCGATTCTAATCTTGTAAAAATGGCGATTGTGATGTTTATACTTGAACTCTACAATAATAACTGATACATACCTGAAAGACAAAATAATATGCAGTACATGTATATTAAATTATGCAACGTCAGCTCATGTTGCAGCGCAGTGCGTAACGCACTGTGCGTTAAGTACACCTCTACAAACTAAACTAGTCGTTACCCATTGCTATATTTACTTAAATTGGTAAACATATTAAACAAAACACTAATAAAATCAACCGAATCGGTGCTTTACCAATCCGTCATAACTCATACGACCAGTGCGTACATTATACATGAGAGATTATGCGTTTTTATAATTCCTGTTGTGATATGCTTTGTGTACCAGAGAGTATGGGATTATTTTCCGTCGGGATTCCACAATATAGCGATATCGTATGCATTTTCATGTATCGCTTTAACAAGAATGATTAATCCGTTTAATTGGAAAATTAAATTAGATTTCATATTGAGCTGGTTAAACTTTTGTCGTACTGTACAATTGGCAAAAACGTATATACCGAGTCAATGTGCCAGTCATTACTTCCATTGGATCGTATAGTGACGGTACTTTGCAGTGTGGAATATCCCGTTGACGTAAGAAAATTTAATAGCTTAAAGCTTAACCATTTTCTTTTTTACTATATTATTATTGATCAAAATTGTCACACTGTTGTGATTTTGATAAACACATATTTTTTAATTTGGGTAACTAGGTGAAAGAGGCATACGTTATGTTTCTGTTGCATGCGTTCCTTGTGACTGAAGTTGATGTCAGAAGTGTTTACAGTTCAAACCGACTCTGGATGGTGTTTGATAAACATTTTCTTCCTGAAATATTGAATATAATTAATGCACCTGTTGCAGAAGCAGACGATGATTACAGAAGTCAAAGCTATATCACGGAAGGAATTATTCCAATTTTACAGATATTTTTTGACAGAGTTCTTTCCCATACACCTACTTGCATATTGGTAAACTATATTAGTAAAATTAGCGAAAGTTTTGTAGTTGTAGTTTTTATGCTTTTATGTTTTTAACTCATCAGGGACACAAAGACTTGTTCATAAATCTCCTCAAGGCCATTTATCGGCTCACACACACCAAATGGATTCATCCTACAAAGCTCTATAGTGCTCAGAAGTGCCTCAACACTTTGCACAAAGCTGGTATGCCAACAAAAATAACTCATTATTGATGTAGTTCATTTTATTTTCACATACCTGTTTATTAAGTGATAAAGTTGTTAACTTCACGCTGTCTGTCCATCTGTCTGTCCGTCTGTCCAGACGATAACAAGAAAATGGTTTCGAATTCTGAAATTCTGATTTCGCCAATCGATTCCTCAACCCTTAGGCTCACCTGAGAATTATTTTAGAGTTTCCCGGTGAAACCATGTGGCGCCCACAGGTCTTCAAATGGCACTGAGTGGTAACTCAGGAACGGTTAGGAATTTTGAAGTTCTGCTTTCACAACTCGATATTTGGCAAAAAGGTTTTGGAGGGGGGGGGGGGGTTGATCACAAATCAAGTGATTACTTCGTCACTTTGCTAATATTACTTTGTGGGTTTATTAACTACCGAAAGAGCGTACAACGCTACGTAGAGCTTTAGTTCAAAGATGGGCGCTTGGGGTCAACCCCCTGGGGGTAAACGGGGGGAGTCTGAAATCTTCAACAAATGACCTATGACTGACAGTTGGTGTACATTTAGATGATAGTTAGTATGAGGTTTTGTAAAGTTTGACCTAAAGTGGTTAACCCCTTTGACCTCCATGAGGCAGCAAAGTTGGCAAATTGTTTCCTCACAGTGACAAGGGCTATATATGTCAGTATGGCATCTTAGTACACCCTCTTGGGGTAGAAACAAGAGAAACTTTCATTTCTTTGACTTTTAACATAACAAATAACTATAGCTCAAATTTTGTACCTAGTTACTCTGTATGTACTTTGTCTATATGTATACCACGTTTGAGCCAAATCGGTTAATAACTGTGTCTTCCAGCGGGAGTCAAGTTTCAATTTATCAACATCACCAGAGTGGTTTAATACGGCAAATCTCATCATCACATTTTTGAATCTTTCGGTAGTTATTAAGGTCCTTTCTTACATCCTTCACGTTTACTATACTATATAGTAACTTGTTTTTGTTTTCAGCGTCCACACAACCTATATATTTACCGTCATATTTAGCCAAGGAGATAGAGATAAATTCTCAGAAGTTTATATCTGAAGTACATAGAAGAGCAAGGTGGATATCTATGATGGGCTTAGAGGAGTCCAAACCCGTACGCAAAGAGGTTAACATATAGTCATTTGTATTTATTAAGAGATGATGGTTATTTAAATCTAGTTATTATAAATCGATACAATGTAATCATAGATGCCCATGGAATCAAATCCAGAAACGTTAGCGATTCAGCAGTTGATAAGACGAGTAAAACCAAGTGTTGACGACATGATCTGTGGAGAATGCACAGCCCTTACTGACGTTCTATGTCGAGCCGAGGGTCTGTGGCCTCCGAAAACGAATGGTTATTCGTTGTGCCAAGATGGAAAGCTCATTGAAAGGTGATGCACAACGCAATTTTAATTCACTGTATCTAACTCTATTGACCAAAGTTCTGAATGGGTTGCCCGTAAGCGTTTTCAAAGTGTGCACAATATTACATACATATTACAAATTGGGATACTTCAATCCATGTCTGGATTAGAATGGTAATTGATAGACACACTCTTACTTGCAATGTGGAATATTAATGTTTTAATAAGCCATATAAAATTTGTATACATTGCGCACAAGCACGCTGGAAATGGCTAAGGCTAATAGCGTATTTTGATAACCCAATTTACCCAATCAGATTTTTTGTTTAAGAGACTGGAATCAGTATATCGAAGAAAAGTATATAAAATCCATAAGACCGCGATACATGTCGATGCTACACGATGATGCACGTTGCTTTCTGCATATCAATTTCATTACGTTTACTATCTGATTGTAAATGATAAAATAAACCGTTGTTCCAGATTTATATTACATGCAGAGAAACTGGCAGACGATGGGGCCAGTCAGCTATGTGTACAAATTTTAGGAGTCTTACAGGATCTATTAGAACGCAGAAAAGTCAGAACAGATAAGGTAATTCCCAGAGTATTATTAAATGCAGGTATCAATCTTAACCAAATAGTGTCAAACCCGTGGATCCAACCCAATTAACTCTTTGGTTTATTTATGCAGGGACGCGAAATTCATGAAGCTCTTCTTGAGAAGTATCTCGGTAAGAGTAAACCAACCTCGTCCTTTTTTTCCCACCTGAGCTCTAAAAACAAAGACAGCGCGGCAAACTCATGTACGTCAGTTATATTAATTTTTAGTTGCCGTAATATACCTACAAATGGAGACACACCTATGTTAATACTAGTACATCTAATTTTTATGCACTATAAATGTTACAGGGGAAGGGAAGTTATCTGGAGAACCCCACGATATTCTCGACCAACTAGGAGCTTCTCGCCTAGTTGTAATGCTTCTTACCAAAGTCGACAAGGTACCTGGTATCTTACAACAGTCTATCAACCTAGGTATTTCTTTGCTTAGTGGTGAAGCAGTTGAACTACAAAAAAGTTTTTACACGCATCTTTCGTCTTGTGTGAAAAGCAACGTTTTCATGAAGGTTTTTAAAGACAAAAGTTTTAAATGATTTATCAATTGCACGGAAGTAGTTACTGATCGAGTTCTATTTTTTTACAAATCCAGATATCGCACGATATTCTTCGAGAGGTCGGAGAAGATTTAAGAGCTGTTGCAAAAACAAAAATTAGTGACATGGCCAGAGGGGAATCAAAATCCCATGTTTCTCAGAGTACGCTTTCCAAAATTAATACAGTGGATGGTAAGGACTTAAGATATAATATGAGAAAGCATTACATATTTGATGAATTGATTTTGTGACTCAATCAAACTAATCTTTCATTCATGTAGATGGCTCAAAAATTCGTAGGGTCTCTAAAGCAATGAACGAGGAAATGAAAGATGCGACAAATGAAGTGTATGAAGGGTTCAGAACATTGGAAGAAGTGAAAGGTACATATATTATATTGAAACTAATGCATGGTGAACTTTTGGTACTTACGCTGTTAATATTGACATTAATTTTAATATTTAAAAAAAAATTATTTGTAGATAATGACATAGCTCAATTTCTGGATAATAACACGTTTGCTGAAGCTGATAATGAGTGGACTAACGTTGCAACTACTGTCCTTAGAAAGGATGGATATGCTATTTCGAGCATGAAACACCCGAGAGAAAAGCTTGTAGAAAGTTCCCTACGATTTTTGCAGTTGTTGTGCGAAAATCATAATCTTGAAATGCAAGTATGTGCTGTTTTGCTATATACTATGGTAGTGATATTAAGTGTTACGTTCGTTTAATCCATCAATAATATTTTCAGAGGTACCTTCGTCAGCAAGGAAACAAATCTCCATACGATTTAGTCTCCCAAACACTGTATTTTCTTGACTGCATTTTTGACTCCAATACTGGAAGCCCTGGATTAATTGGACTTTTGGTGGATGAACACAACATTTCGTTGATAAATCAAACACTGCGCACACTGTATTGAGAAATTTGAAAAAATAAGTAAAATGAACATCAGAAATATGGTAAGAAATATTCTTGTAGATAGACAAATTCGACTAACTTATTGACAACGAGGACTTTACAACGAAATTACATTTTAATTGATAGATTGAAATGATTGGAAAAGCCCATAGCTCTGATCGAGATGATTATGTGTATTTAATGCGAGGTAACACTGTTGCTGCAAAGCAGGTATACAGAAAAATGTACAAATTGGTTTATTTTTCTTAAAACAATATGGACATAGTGAAATCAAATAAACATTTTTGTTAAGGTGGGACACGCTTTGTACATTTTGTGTCATCAACTTGGACAGCATGACAAAGCTGTGCAAATGGAACTGGATAGGGCCATAAGTAAAAATAGTCTTTATGCGGATGCAATAAGATATTACAGCGAAAGAACAGCTCAGATTGAGGTGAGCAAACTCCTGTTACACTCGTTTGTGTATAACATTGTGCCTGACGTAGCGTTAGGGAACATTACTACCAAAAAATATTTTCCACGTAGATTGTCCGAGAAGGAGACGAGAAAGATTACCTCGAAACTGTTGTCTTCCAAATTCCACCAGTATGTGCTTACCTCACGAAAGACACTAAAGAGAAAGTCTTCCGGACTACCGAAGGAGATGAAAAGGGATCCAAAGTGACCAATTTTTTCGAGCAACGAGACTCCCTCATGTATGAAATGGAATGGCAACAAAAACTGAGAAGTAAGGTCGACTCGTATATGTGATTTTATGCCGTCGGCGAAACGAGTGCACTTGTTCGTCCTCAACATCAGTTTCCTTTCCTTTTCAGACAAGCCCATGTTGTTCAGTTGCAGTTTGTACGAATCCTTCCTTGGAAACCTTGTTTTTCATATGATATTGATGATCAATATTGTTGTGGCTCTTGGATACCCTAGCTTTGGTAAGAATTAAAAGAATGATTAGTCAGCAGAACCTTTAAAAAGTCAATTATTACTTAATACATAATGATTCGTATAAAGATAGTTCGTAGTTTGAGTAGTTTTTGCTTAATTATAAGTGAGTATTAATTTAAGCTAATTAATTACCCGTGTTTTGTGGGCTATTAGGCATAAATTTTTATTGTTCTTTCGTGTCTTGTTCATTTACTAGAACATGTTGCCCACTGGGATACAATAATGGGAATCCTTATGTTCATTTGCGGAAATATGCAACTGCAAAAACCTGACGATGGGAGCTTACAGGCAAACATTTCGTTAATTATTTTGATAATAATAGCTTTGACTGGACCGACGCGAACAATTCATATCTTAGGATTCCTGGCTGTAAGTTCACTACAATAATTGTTGGGATGAGTTATAAAGTATTTCTGAATTAGTCGTTGCAGTAAAAGATCAATCAATCAGAAGTAATACTTCCTAAAGTAGTTTTACTAATTATGAGTGAATGCTATAGAAGTGAAATAATAATGTAGTATATATTTTCGAAAAATACACTTGATTCGTTGGTTACACATTTTATTATTGTATAACGTTAAATTTCTGCATCCACGTATAGGTTTCTGTTTAGTAGTTTCTTATCCTTGCATAAATGTCCATCAACTTTTAATGAATAATTTATGATTACCTATGCAACTCAATAACAATGCTTTTTCTTTGCAGGTAATATCGAAATTTTTGCATATAGTGTCACATCAGTGTAAAAGCGGCATGTTTCTTCGACCGAAACGGGAGCTAATAATGGACGGAGAATTTCTTTATCATATATTTTTCGGCCTGTTTTGTGTGCTAGGCCTAGCAATACATCCTTTCTATTATTCAATACTGGTAAGCATTGCCACTCCAAAAACAAAAACAAACGCTTTGTTTTATGTACGCACGTGTTCGATGTTGTTTTAAATCAAATATCGCTATAATACATTTAATTTTTCTTTTTATGATTTAGTTATTTGATGTTGCCTATCGAGAAGAAACTTTGCTCAATGTCATCCGTTCCGTAACTCGAAATGGAAGATCAATCGTATTCACAGCTATCCTCGGAATCATTCTTGTATACATATTTTCCATCGTTGGCTATGTTTATTTTCAAGGAGATTTTGTAGTTGATGTAGTTCCCGTTGCAAGTACGGTTTCTTTCATTATTTTTGCGAATGAGTGTAGGCATATATATTATATATCGAGTCTAATGTTATTCGATTGCATATTTATATCGCATGCTGTTTTCAATTCTCCAAAAGTGTTTTGGATAAATTCCCTGAACTACCATTTTAATTCTCTCAACAGACAGTTCAAATACATCATTAAGTATAGCAAATACATCAGCAATGCCGGACATGGAAAGTGGAGGGGCTATTCTGGACACAGAGGAGAAGAAAGAACATGTCTGTGACACTTTATTAATGTGTATTGTTACGACACTTAATCAAGGCTTGAGGAACGGAGGTGGTATTGGAGATGTCCTTAGATCACCCAGCAAAGAAGTATGTACTCATGCAAACGACGTAAAGTTACTAACCCTATAAAATATAAAGTCAAAATTATCTCTGGCGACCACATATCCAGTAGGTTGGACAGAATTAGTCGGAGCAAAACAAAATAACAGACACTATGAACTTGTTCTATTAATTCTCAGCTCAACACAGTGCGTATTGGCATACTCAATATATTTATAGGTGAACTAACTGTCAGTCTATGGGTAGGGTCCCGATCCGGTTCCCAGTGAGCCGATCAAAATCCCTGAGGAGCCAGTATCAACAGTTAAAAACAGGGAAGCGCATTCGCTTCCCTCCACAGGTGCGCCTGTCAATCAGAGTCGAATCTTATACAGCAATAACCAATTGAGAAACAAGTTACGCATTGGCATTCCTCTGTTGACTCTATACTATGTAACTACAGTGAAGCTTTACAAACAGATATGAAACGGTGTGTTAAATTTACATGACTTTGGTCTAGTATGGCACAAATTAATTGTTTCCGTACAACGTTGTACAACTGAATCCAATAGTCACTGTTGTACATTCATTTATATGTACTGTGACAAATATTTCTACCTTTTTTAAGCCTATTTTTACCTGTATAAATTATCTCTGATCTACATGTGCTGAATGATAGAGGATAAATATGACCGCCGCCGCCTCATATAGTGTTTTTATGTAAACAAAAGAATCTATTCATGTAAAAATTTGGGCGAGAAACTCTTTTCGTAAACTTTCTAATATGTTGAGTTGCAAATATATGGTACATTGAGCAGTTACAGTTGACAGTAGTAAATACATCTACCTGCTCGCTAGTGCGAGCAAATAAGATTGACTGCACCAATATTTAATACAATGTTCGGGAAGCAAGTTTGTTCCTTAGGGGCGCTGATCGGAATTTCTTTAAACTTGCTCTAATTGTTCCAAACTTTAACTAATATTGATGTAATTATTTGATAAAAATTGTGTAAAATTAGCTCTATTTAATAACATCAGCACGTTGCCTACTTTCAATATTTTGCAAGATACTGGTAAATATTGATAACACAAAATATTTTATAACTCGCTTCTGCCAGGGGATTAAATGCGAAGAATTATTTGCTTTATTTTATGAAGCCAAATTCTTGTGCACTAATCACAAATTTATTTAATAAGGGTAGTCCTATGGCTCCACATGGATCCTGATCGGGCTCTAAGGAGCCCGACAGGGACCCTGCCCATTAACTGATTGTGTCATTGTTGTTTAAGAGAATTTACGATAGGTCTAGGCCTCATTTGGCAATGATAGTGGTTTTAGATTTTCCACCAATCTACCTGTCGCCAAAAGTTTACAGTATACACAAAAGTCATTATACTGTAATGTTTCAATGTACTGCACTACACCCAGAACTCAAATTATTCAATACTATTAATTTTACATGCATTTATTCCAATATCCTCCTCCTTGTGGAAATATACCCCTTTACCACGCGTGTAAAGTGTTGCTACTTATCAAACTACATTCTCAATTTGTAATATTATACACAATTTTCAATGGTTATTGCTATTATTTACATCATCTGAAAGTTAAGAAACCTGAAATCATGTCTGTGCTTTGCCTCACGGCTTATTGACCGATTTTACTCAAATTTTCTATGCGAGCTAAAGCATGAAGTCATATAGGAACAGATAGGCAGGGTCAGAATCAAATTGAGACCATACACTCCTTATTGGAAAGAAATGCAAGAGAAAACATTTAACATGTACCATTTACCTCATTTAATTGTATTTTAACATGTACCACGCGGTACATCAATCGTAAACTAATCAAACGAGCATTGTTTATTGCAACTTATTTTTTTCGAAGTCGGGCCTAGGATACTCCAAGAAAGGGAATAAACCAGTTCGTTAAAACATCGCAAATTTTCAGCAACACAAATTTGCATAAACACCGTTCAACTACTTCAATGTCTACCTACCATATACAGAGTAAATGTAAATTTGAACTCGTTTCAGAAGCGTTATATAGAACTCGCAAGAACGACTCACGAATAAAGTGAAAGTACCATTATCCGATTTGAGCCATTTTATAACTTCTTTTCACTCTGATGGGGTTGCATACTGTCTGTATTGTAATTCTAGTAGAAACTAATGCCATGATGAATATTTACATGCTGTGAGGAGTGCCAACCTAATGTATAGTAGTATAATGAAAAGTGCTTAGTATAATGTTTTATCTAAGGTGAGTGTTCAACGGTGGCATTACTCTTTCATAGGTTTCATTGTTTGAAACAAAACACGCAGGCAGTTTGAAAGTCGTCAGTAAAAATTTAGCAGCATGAGCTCATGATGATGCTCACACTCAGATGTAATATAGAATGGCTTCATGGCCATTGTGCCACTGAGATTGTTATTCTGAAATTGCGTTGTGAAGACAGGTTACCGAGACTTGTTAAAATGTTATGAAACGAACAGGTAGACATATGTAGGTATAAAATAGATAGGGTATTGGATACATGGCTCTGTTCAAGACTAATGGAATAGTTATTTATATTAGGGTCATCATGAAAACAGATAAAAGAAAGAACTTCTTTCGTAGCTAAAACACTTAATTGATATGTCTGCTGCGTACCTGAACATATACAATTTCCTTGTTATGTTTGTACTTTGTTGCTAACATGGTTACTATTCCCTAGATGCCCTTTCATTTCCTGGACGGTGTGTGAAAGTTGGCGCATTCTTTCCTTTATCACGTTTCTTTAGCCGTATAATTGGGCAATGGTGCCATTGACAAAGAGAAAATTCCTATAAAATGAAAGTCAAATTATTCTACTTGATGACAGTTTTATCCTGAATTTGATGGCGACAATAATGGTCAACGATGATATGATATGTGTAGAATTTTATTGCCTTCAGTTTGGTTCAACTGTTTCTGTTGTCGCAACACTTACCCGATTCTTTTTTTCTTGTCATTTCTTCCAGGACCCACGTTACAATGCTCGTGTCCTCTATGATCTGCTCTTCTACTTTGTGGTCATTGTTATTGTACTGAATCTCATTTTTGGTGTCATTATCGACACTTTTGCCGACTTGAGAACAGAAAAACAGCACCAGGAGGAAGTTCTTCGTAATACATGTTTTATATGTGGTTAGTATATGTTTTCATTATTATATAATAATGCGGATCGATTTCTCTTATGTAACTTCATCATTGAGCTTAATTTTGTTGGCTGAAGGGGAGCGTAAACTAATGATGGTTGTTTACTATCTACATATAACATTGTCTACACTGCTTATGTACTATTATTGCGTTTTTTCGATGACATTTTGTACCTATGATGATTTTTAGGTCTCAATCGATCCGCATTTGACAACAAATCTGTGACTTTTGAACATCACATCAAAAAAGAACACAATATGTGGAACTACATTTACTTCTTCGTCCTCCTTAAATTAAAGGAGCCTACTGAATACACGGGCGCGGAATGCTATGTCAGCAAATCGCTTAAGGTAACTTTATAGACATTTCATTTTGTACAAGTTTTACTTATTTGGCTTCTAGTTTATTTTATTCATTCTTCCATACAAACATACTTTGGGCCGAGGTGCTTGATGTTACTTTTTCTTGTGGGGATTTGTGTTTGTAGGACAGGCGACTGGACTGGTTCCCAAGATTGCGCACTGCTGCCTTAAACACAGATGATCAAGATTCGAGTGCTTTCGAGATCAAGAAACTTTCTTCTCTCTTAGAGGACACTAAAAGTGATCTTAAGATAGTCTGTGGTGATCTAAAGCATTTGGAGCGCCAGGTTGCCTTTTTAAAAACCGTAGCTAAAATCATGGATATTTATTCAGAGACAAGTTGTTTTGTTTCATTTTTGTTTTATTTGTTTGATGTACAGGTGAAGCAAAAAAACTTGAAAAAACTTCGCGGAACACTAACATCCAATCTTTCGCCGTCTAATACTATTATGTCTTCTAATTAATTTGAACAAACCAGTAAAACATTTGATTTTAAAAACATTGTACTTGTCTTCGTCTGTCTTTCTTCTCTCCAAAATTGAAATTATAAAATTTTGGAAATTCTTTCTGTCACGTGAAAAAACCTGGAATTATTAATGCTGGTATAATAAACATTCATTCCAATTTTAAGTGCATCTAATTGTCAATAATAACTAAAGCATTCTTACTCATGTTCATATGTGTACTTCACCCATGCATTTGTTGACCACTGGTTGCAAGTAAAACTAACCATATTTTATGCATAAGAATGAAATTTTCAATGCCAGTGAAATATAATAGAGTACTTTATTTTCAACAAATTTGCTAGTGCATCTCATGTTAATTTGATAATCTCTCTACATCACTATTCATCGTATTGTAAAACCATAATCATACATAGATTGCACCATAATACTAACCTCTATAATATAACATACAACATACATACGCATAAAATTCCTACTTAATATTACGCTGAAATGGGCACGTTAGTTTAGAAACAAAAAAATCGACTAAAGCACCAACCAGCAAACCAAGATAAGTATCTACAAACTGTAAATATTAAGTTAAAAACAACATTACCTCTTTACAATTGAGAAAGTATCTTTCCAGGTGTAAGTAGTTTTTGTTAATGGGGCGAAGTGAGATCATGCTAGTTCAATCTCTTCTGGTCTACCACTATAAGATATTTATATACTATGTAACTAATCTTGACACGGTTTCCAACAAAAAACAAGCAATAAACATTAATGTGTAACTAAAATGTAGCAATGACTGTGCAACACTGATTGCTTAACCAAGTCGCGAATTCTTAAACTTTATGAAAATAACCGCCGTGAGAAAACTCTGATAAGAGGAACCCTGATATTCCGTTTAGACGTGCAAAGTTTCTTCCTACGAAAAAGTTTCCTGTATCGTAGACACCCAGATCAGTAAAAATAAAAAAATGTGGTCAATACCGGAAAATGTAAAGTTAATTACTAGTCAATAGTCAATACCTCTAAAGTGTTTCCGGTTATTTCTGCTTACATTACTTATGTTGGGTTTCATTATTTACGTCGTCAATTTACCCCCCACCATTGCGTATTTGTGTTCATATTATTAAAATACTGTCGAGTCAGGTCATTGTTTACACCACAGATACTTGTTGGAACTGCTTCTGTCATGTGACAAACGCTAATCGCAAATACTTTGTTTTAAACTTTCCCCTATATTTGCCTTCATAATCTTGTTGTTACATTTCACGGTGCTTCTAAATTACAGCAATTCAATTTTACGCTTAAAGATTACCACGCAAAAGGCAATTAACTATTGGGTATACAATATTGGAGATTAAAAATAATTCCACTAACACATAAAAAGTGCTTATTCCTATGAATTACATATGTATTGAACTGCTAGCATACTACTATTAATAAGCAATGATGTGCCCTAAATTTAAATTTTAAAAATCTGAAGTAGTGTACTATTTTTTTAAGCTTATCCCTACTCATGTTTAACCGTATTGTTGTCAACCACAAACTAATGTAAACTACAAAGTAAAGGACGCCTATTTTCTGTTACTTTTTTAAACCCGAAGACCACAGTGCTGCATACACTATTATTATAATTATACACGCCGATGTATGCGAAGCAAAGCTCGGTCAATAAAGTTTTTACGTTTTATCTGTGAGGAGTTGGAGAAACACTTCTGTTCAGTTTGACTTTATTCTTTCTTAAGACGCTTGCAAAATTTAGATTAAGAGTCCACTGAACAAAAAGTTTAATGCTTTGTCGTGGAAACTCGAATTTTGCAGGATTTTCAGCAACAGTAGAGAAAGCTGAGTTCTCTGCGGTCCGTTTTCACCGATCCCTGTTACTCAACCCCTCGTAGCATGTTTTTTTAATCGTAACGGTTCTTGTCCCATTTGATGTACAAGCTAATAAAAAAGCGCAGTATACGAACAGCACAGCAGACACATGCATAGAAACATTTCTCAGCTACTTATTACAATGGTAAGACATACTATCGAATAATATACTAATGTCATCAGTGTTTCCGAGGATTTGAGAATCGTGAAGCATGCATTGAGGTTACGAATTATGCATGAACCCAAAAATTCAGATAACATTTCGCAAGAGAAAAAACTGTAGTGAGAATTTTGGCTGCCATTTTTAATGTCACAGGATTATGTTTAGATACCGTATTTACTTATAAAATTGCGGGACTAAAGTTTTCAGTTAGTTTTGTATGAATGACCTATGTCGCTACTACACAATACTATATATAGTAAGTAGTCTACTTTAACTGTCCTTAGGCGTTAAAAACTAATTGTAAGTAGTTGTAATATAAAATCCAGGAACATCTACAATAAAACCTACATTGCGTCTATTATACATACCATACAGTAGAATCGTAACTAAAATAAGAACTATAATAAGATAAACAACAAGCGGTAAGAATTCATAGACAACAGCAACTACCGATATCATTTTACTTATGTATCCCATTGACAGGGAACACACATTTTGTTTCGGGTATATCTCAAAATCGGGTTCAATTTCATATTTCGCTTTCTATGTCATTGTGCCAGCGCGATGATAGGAAACATAATATTAACAAGGATAGAACTTCTGGAATAGTAGATAGCGTTTCATCCAAACGCCAAGTCATCCCTCCGTGGTCGCTCCGCGTATATTTATACATTACACAATATGAAATGTAATTTTTTGCAGTACAGTAATAATAACCATTCACATATCTACACACTTCAGCAGGCAATCACATTATTCGGCAGGTGTGACACAAATTGTCATGATATTGTTGGACGGAGAATGGGAATAATGGTGATTCAATGTCGTGCTACACTTTGTATCAATAGATTCCTTCGAGTTGGTGGCTTGTAACTTTCTCGCACGTTTCCACTTGGATTCATCATTACAACCCATCAGCCAGAAAGTATTTGTCACACCTTTGCCCTTGAGTAATACCTAGAAAAGGAATCAGTGAAAAAAAGCTTTCATCTTACACCCATATATACATTTTTAATATTACATATATTAGATTGAAAAGATGTTGCCACAAATATCACTCCCTCTTAGTTTCCCTACTACTTGTATGACACTCATTTTATAACCCGTCAAGAGAGTCACCCTTATTGCAGTAGTGCACTGGAGAAATCCAACCGTATGCGTTTGTACTCTCTGAATTTCTGAATACTATATCAGTTCCAAAGGAAAAATCGAGATTCTTTGTGCTCACCCACCACCACCTGCAAAAGCATTCATTTCATTCCTGTACACTTTTATGGGAATGAACGTGCTGAGGTGCTAGGCATCGGCATGTACAGTCGGAACATGCACGAATCTTTCTGGTCGATCTACTTTTCACTATTGNCTTTTATGGGAATGAACGTGCTGAGGTGCTAGGCATCGGCATGTACAGTCGGAACATGCACGAATCTTTCTGGTCGATCTACTTTTCACTATTGCTGTTGTTGCATTTAGATTCAAACGAGGACGGAGCATGTGGAAGGGAAAGCAAGTCTCTTCACATTGATTTCAATCTGATTCTTCCTCTCGTGCGTTCTATCTCAATCTATTATTTAGAACTAAAATGTCTGATCAAATTTCTTCAAATGCCCGCTGTGCATTGATTTGTTGGAATTTTTAAAGATTTACTAATGCATTTAATGTCTCCTTTGAGCGAAAAACTTGACAGCACTCTGAATACGCGGTGAAATAAATTTAAATAAAAATTTCAAAGTAAAAAGAAACATCAAATCGAGTAGGTGTGTATGGAAAACGATAAGTGCCTGGTACATAATAAGGAAGTACCAGTGCGTACAAGCAAAGCTTACAAGTTTATCTGGTCGTAACTAATACTATGAATAACATGCCTGGCCTAAGAACGTAATAAATTTTCAGCCATGGGAAACGTAAGCGCTTATGGAAACGCTAGGAATCCACGATATATATAATGCCAAGCTAATGTGGGAATGGGAAAGTACAGATCTTCTAAACTAAAAGTATATTGTTCTCAGTGTCCAGATTGTGTGATATAAAAAAATAGACGGTTATGATACCCCAAAACAATTTAGCACAGATATTGGACTAAAATTGCCGTGAAAGTACGAATGTCATACCACACCATTCTTTAATTGAGCTTGACTTATACTACTAGGAAAAGAAATATAAATAAAGTTTGCATTGATAGTGACAGGAGTGTTTTTTAAATTTAATTACTTGCTTTATGTTTACTTGGAAGAAAGATCAACTAGTTCAGTCAATTTCACTTAGGTCATACCTCGTACCCTTAAAAAGTATTTAAGGTGATTTAAATGTTGATATCAGTGAACATTACATTGGTGTGAATGTGCATACCGAGGTTAAATTATTTTCATTTTTAAATTCATAAGAGCTGTTTTAAATTTAATGTTACTAGTTTTTATTAGGTTTATCGCATATCAAGGTTCAAGTGTGCTAATGCAGTTTGTTCAGTACTATTCAAACAAATAGATATAGCACATATTTTCATTTCGTCCATCAGGATATTACAAAGATACCGATATAAGACCGACTATAAAATGTTCTGTCCGACGTTCTGTTTCGTGTTTAAGAGCAGTTGAGTCGGTCGTTATTTATTCCCATGCCAGCGGTTTTCTATAATTGTGATAATTCATACCAGACAACGCACTGTGTTTTGAATGCACACAGCCAGTAGTCCCAGAGGAATTTAATCGTGGGAATAAACCTGTCTCTTTCGAAAAATCAGTTTTTCAATATTGACTATTTTTCATATTCTTTTGCG
>JAHZNB010006257.1:0-23115 GCA_027744295.1 Callyntrura guangdongensis
TAACAACAGCTGTACTGATCATTATCATTATCGAAAGTAATTTGTGTCAATATTGCAAAAATATTGTTCTGCCTAGCGTCTAATTCCTATTTAAATATCATTGTCAAAAACCATAATATAGACTAATAGGTCAAAGACAGTGCAGTGTGCTTATGAAATGATATACGTTGAGAATATTTTGGAATGTATCAGCACAGCATTGGCATTGGGAACGTTACTTTTACCATGCGAAGATTTTTCCAAAGTTAGTGACTCGTGACCCATTTTATATTTGAAACGTAATTAATGTATAAAGTGTAAGACATTGAAAATTGAAAAAAATTAATTCCTCGATAATAGAGACCACCACCAACACCAGCTTACAACTATAAAGGTAAAAATTAATCCATTTAAAAAATAAAATGAACATTGTGCAACATAACAGCAAAATAAAATTCGTGGTAGGTACGTCAACAAAATGTGTACAATCACACTATCTTTTGTAATTGACAATTGATAATGAAAGTACTGTTTTTCATTTTTATGATGGTTTATGCAGTACCACAAGGACGATGGACAGACAGATAGATACGACACGCATATAATAATCAATAGTATCTTCTACTCTGAAATATCTGTCAGTGCATTTCGTCGGTAAAGTGTACTATAAACCAGAGCGAATGTGTGGATAGGCATATGCTTGCAAAACTCTATTCCTATTGTATTGTTTCAGAATGTCCACAACTGTTGGGTTTAGGAGTTTGGATATTCAATAGTGCAGTTCAGCCAGTTCAGTCCTGAGGGCAGTAAACTGTGACTCCTACTGACTGTGCCTCTTCTTCTTGTTCAAGTCATTTAAATTAGAAGTTGAGAGTTGAAGTAATTTAAATAATTAAACCACTGTGCACATTTATTTGTTCATAGTGAACATTATAGTGTATGGTGATAAAATATAAGTGGTAAAAGGCCAGTTATTGTCACAGGTAGGACGGAGGTACGTAAGCATGGTAGAAAGAAAAAAAGAGGCGAAGGAGTGAGCTGTTTGTCGTTTGTAGAGATTTAAGATGAATGAACGTGATTTTTTGTATGCATGAGCTTTAAAATTGTAAAAGAATAATTGAAACGGTTTTGTTAAAAAAGGCGACAGGATTATTATTTTTTATTTTACTGACTGTTGTGGATCCTTACGTCTGCGGTTCTCTATATTAGCAGTATTATTAAAAGATGTAGTGAGAGAAAGATTGACAGTACAAAAATAAGTGGTGTCTATAGTATTAATATTTATGTAATGACTACTTTGTTAATTATATTACTACATGGTTACTGCGTATACTTCGGGTTTGATCCATGAATTAAATATTGAGTATTATTTGTTTATTTTTTAGTTTGTGGGGTGTGAGTTTGGTTGGCAATGTGACAGTTGTTGTGACCTGAAATTTCTTCAATAAAAATTGGACAGTAGTACAATGTTATAGAGATTTCAGTTTTAATCTAGAACTTGTTTGAACCATAACTTCTAGGCTACAATATAAAATAAACAAACTGAGAATGAACATAAAGTTTAAGTCGTACTTGATTCTTTCTAGCTGAGAGTGAGCTTACTGGTGCTACAAACTTAATGGCGTATTATAATTTGGAGCACTACTACAATAAATCAAGTGGTAGAAAGGTCAGGGATACGTTATCTTCATTTCTTCCGAACCTTCCAGGGAATATTGATACTCCTGGGCATGTAGATAACAGGTTTGATTAATACTGCTTCAAAGAAATCTAATTTCTAAACTTCTATATCTAATCTTGCTAGTGATTGGTGTGTATGTATTAGCACGTCTGTTTTATTAACAATAGCTCATTGCGAGGTGTGATTGATAAACCACCCATAGGAGGCAAGGAACTTATGCCATTATCATCGATGCAGCTTTCTGGATTTAGGCTTCATCCAGGGCCAGTGAGTTACTTTTTCATTTAGACATTATATAACCATTTCAAAATGTTGTGAATCTTAAAGTTTAATTTATTCTTTCTTTTTAATGCAGTTACCTGAGACTTATCGTCTCATGAATCAAGTGACGCAGAAAAAGAAGCATAAGCATAAAAAACATAAGCATAAGCCAGGAGATACCCCAAGTCATCAAGAGTCAACGATCACCTCTGATGTCGCTTCTTCCGCTGAAAAGAAACACAAAAAGCAGAAGCGACACGACGATGACAAGGAACGAAAGAAAAGAAAGAAGGAAAAGAAGAAGAAGAAACAAAAACATAGTCCGGAGCATCCGTCAAATTCATCTCATACGGATATTTGATGTTCAAGTACATTAGGGAGACAACGTTATTTGTTCATTTATCACTAATCAATTCACGAAGATTTAATGTTTATCTGTATTTGTTACCGTACACTTTGACACGGGTTATCCAAACATTCAGTTTTGGAACCTTTTTATTCTATGCATACGACGACGCAACGCTTTTTCCATCGAATCAATCCGCGGTCGAGGTTTTCAGTGGCCAATGTCATTGCTGATAACTGGTTCTATGTATAAAGGGAGCGTTCACACTAAACTAGTATTTAATCGTAAACCATATTGTATAAAATTCCTCCGTACATTATAATCTCATTTCCGCTACTTTTATGCTACAATAAGTATTCTAGTTTTATTACTTAAATACGTAATATAATATATTTGATGTTCGTACAGTGGTTATGTATTTTAGTGTAATTTTTCAAAGAGTTGCCTTATTGTCATTACTATCTTAAGAATGTGTAAATTCGTATACCTAATTCAATGTTTTAAATGACATTTTTATATAATATCTTTTATACATGCTCTAATGACACAAGAATAAAAAATAACTTAATTCGAGAATCAAGCGTCATTCTAATAAAATACTAGTCAATCAAAAATATAGCACTGCATTGCATCACCATAGTATCATTATGGTCGTAAATCCTTATGTAATACATCGCCAACCATAAGAAGAAAGAGTTCATCTGAGGAAATGCTGAATTTTTTTTTGCATGATGCATTTTATTAAATTATGTTTATATAAGTTTCAACAAGCTTATAATTATCGTTTCTATATAATACCTGCACCATTTTTATTATTCATACATATATTAATTGAAACTGCAAATAAAAACTGGAATTTAAAAAATAAGAACAATACATGCATATTATGATAAGGTAAGTTGCAAATAATGCACTGTGACGATTTAACGAGTACATTATTACCACTGGAGTACAGCTCGCAAGCTTACATAGTGCATACTATTTAATAGTACAATATGTTATAGTGGAGGGCTACATACGCTATACATCCACAGAACCGGTCCTTTGCCTGGCAACGTATGCACAACAAAGACAGCAGGAAATCTGAAACCATGAAAACCGAAACTGTTAGTACAGGAACTCTAGAAATTGGCTTTCAAACTATTTTCCTCAGTGTGTCGTGCAGTATGTAGTAAACTTTATTATTTTAAAATATTACTTGATTAATAAAATATATTAGCCTGTGTGGAATGTGACATAGGTTCAATAAGCCGGGCAAAAATATATTCAGGTTCTGTAAAAATGGAACAAGTACTGAAACGTTTACTCTGTGATATTATCTTATGCACGTTGTTAACTATTACTTTCGTATGCCCTAACATCACTGCTGCAGAGGAATACATGGAAGACTGCAACAATGTTAGAAACAATACCCAAACTAAAGTATGTATTGATCATACCGGGTTTTACTATAATTTTCTAAATGGAGAAACACGTAACCACTCTGTAGCTGAGAGCGACGGTTTCCAGGAAAGAGAAACATTTTTGAATTTTTTTCAATCCAATAAGTGTCCTTTAGCTTTATCGACTAATGTTGACAACTGTGGAAATGACTGCTGTTTCTGCGACTTGGTAAGCATCCTCATAATACAGCTCATCTCATTAATCAAAATTTGAAACTAAATTTATACACATATTTTGTGCCCTGGTACACAGGAATTTCCTCTTCCTTATCATCCAATATCTAATGGTCTGCTTGTACCAACTGGCCTCACCTGTGCAGCTTCCTTTAGCAAAGTCAACAACTTGTCACGGCGACGGCACCATCATGACACCATCTGGCATCCTCTCAGTACTAATCTCGTTCATGAATGCAAATTGCCCGGAGATGATCGAAATCCGATTACTGCTCGTCTACCTTTCTTATGCCTCTACCTTGACAATTTGAAACAACTCGAGCGAATGTACAATAATCCACGGGCTTTGAATATAGACGATTACCATAAACAATTGGACCATCATCAGGAGAGATTCCAGTTAAGTTGGAGGAATACGTCTGCTGTTATCTCAAAAAATAGTACTTTTCCTAATACCAGAAACCCGACAGCGGCAGGCACAATGGAGGGAAGAGATACTTATGTAGAGTAAGAGATTGAAAGATTGTTTTTGAAAATTTGCCCGTAGATACATACACATTATTATACACACATATATTCATTATTCACCTACATTATAATGCAGGAAAGATTCATCCAGTAGTACCGCAGCGCCAATTCCAGAATCTACAACGGACTCGAGTGAAGAATTGAATGAAATCAAGTTCAATTTGTACACAGACACTGAAAAGGATGTTGACATTATCAATGTGGAATCCATTCCTGCTAGCAACTTAACCATGTCCTTTTCAGGTACTTACGAAACTCTCCTTTACTTCTTCTCGAAAAATTATACATGTATGCACTATGCACCCTGATTCTGTTTCATGAAAATGTGTGTCCTACTACTTTTGATGTTGATTGATTTTCCATTTTGATTCAAACTGATTTCAACGCCATAACTAGTCAGCAAAAATTCACCCTTTTCGTGGTCGAAAGATGACTATCTTGCAAATATTCCTGAATGAATTAGTACTTTTTAAACTTTTTTGGAACTTTATTTTCTTATATTCTCTCAATATACAGCATATTATAAATTACATGAATATAATGGATTTCGCATATTATTACAGTTCACAATAAGAATTAATACATTCATATTAACAAGGGTGCATTCTGACTGAAAGTACCTGTAAATGAAGTACGACTTACGATTAGAGATAAGTAAAAAAAGCAGCACTAGTTGTAGCTTTCAAACAACTTGGAAATGTTTATACATATGCATAATAAAGGGATCTCCATTAAGCGGACCTTTAATTTAACTACCACTGTCGTGGTGACCTGGCGATGATGGTTCAGTTATCAACCAGAATGTCCCGATACACCCAACATCTAGTTATAGTGCATATAGCCAAACGGAAATAGTTTCCAAGAAATGATCAATCTTTTAATAAAAAGTAAATTTTACACAACTATATACCACATTAATTAAGATTCATTAGTCGAGCTCGAGCTAACTAAAACTAATTTGCAGGTAAAATCTTGACAAAATACAAGATGACCAGGTATAATATACATAATGTAATGACATTACATTCCACATTAACATTATGTTTGACAAGAATTACAAATATTTTATAATAAATATAGAGCAGACCTTATTGATCATATTCAATGGGAATAAACGCACACGATTACATAAGACTATAGTATTTTTTGCTTAGCAATTAATTTCTTTAATTTGTATACATTTTTTACACATAAATCTTTCGGAGTTTGACTAAAGTGATGATATGATAAGATGTTCTGGCCCAATGTACATAACATTACATTTAGTACAATTATGATTATAATAGATTATACTTTATAATATAACATACATGCATATAATATCGTTAATGTTTCGTTCTCTGTGTATGCCTATATAATGAATTGCGTAGTAACATGATCGATAGATCGGTAACATTCCACTTATCACTGATTGTAAAAGTCAGAGTAGTTCAGAAGAAGCAACAGTGCATTTAAATGGTGTACCTTGTACCGACCGATACTGATGTACAAATAAAAAACAACAATTCTTCATAGTTAATATTGTACACAAAATAATTAGTGTAACAACAAGAATAGTAAAGACACTTAACATATTGGTTTATTGATATGTGTGAAGTGGTGATTTGGTTTGGTATAGTGGCATGTCGGATGCCAGTAGGGGGAATTTTGTGTAACCACATTGCCTAATGGAATTTAACAGACATGGTCTAAAACAGGCGACAGGACCATATTCGCGGAAGGAATTTAGAAAAATTAAAACGTGAAAGCAAAACTTGGTAGTGAGTTTGGCTATAAAATTCCTTAGGTACTGTTATTGATATGACTTGATTGAAAATTGGATGAAGGTATTATACTTACACCCACTAGTCGTTTCTTTCCTTATAATTAATGATTACTATCGTATCAATCATTGTGTAGGTATGTGAGTGTATATTTTGCATTTTTAGTTTGAAGAGGTGTCTCCTAATTTTTATATGTTTCCAGTGAGATATAATTCCCAAATTTAGATAATTATATCAGAAAATAAAAACAGTTGTGGTACATGTTTACATAATACCTCACTAATATTTATGTACCTATACGTGTTAATTAAAAAATTTAATTCAAACTTTTTCCATTCATTTCCTTTAGAGACCGACCAAACAATTTTTTTTTAAATTTCCATGTTTTCCGTCTCTCTCCCGCGAGTTTATACTGTCTGTAGAAAAAAATGTTTCTAGTGATGATGTATGGAATATATATATACTTTTTGAATTTTTTTTTACTCTTTTTCTGATAACTAGCACCTGTTTTGTTTTTATTGTTTGAAGACAACGACCATTTTTATTACATTAGACATTTTGTCAAAGATTTGATGCCCTTTACTTCAATATAAAAATATAAGAAATTCACTTTTTTGTTGTGGAAAGGTGCTAGTTAAAAGAGGAGAGAGCCATTTACGAGATATTTTGGATAGTTGCAAGTAATTTACAGATGATAATATTTTTGACTGATGATCATATTACACGACATCCATGCAAATTTCTTTTTTAATCGATTAATTTTACAGAAAATCCAACAAGAATACAAGTGATGATTGCCAAAATTTTTACTCCAAATACCACATAAAATGACTAACGAGTTCAATTAAATTTTGTTTTATACTTCTCAAAGCACCTTTATGAAATCGTNGTTCAATGAAATTTTGTTTTATACTTCTCAAAGCACCTTTATGAAATCGTACTGTATAGCATTATCATACTATCATATACTACGTAATACATAATATGCAATTACTATGATCATCATTGCTGATCACTTTATATTTTCGGTTATACATATCTAACAACCCAACTCACAAATCAGAAGAATTAGGATAGTCACAATGTAATATGCGTTCTAATAATGTGTATGTAATGTGCAGTTATTTTTACAATTGAATTTTAAGGAACTATTTCAATGATATAGACTTTTAAAAAAAAAATATTTACAATGACTTATGTGTGATTTTGCAAGTCTTTCCAACCATAATTGACCATGTAAACGCTACACTCTGAAGAACATGCAGGAGAGAATAAATTCTTACGTCATTTCAACTTACTAATTTAGGAAACACATTTAACTATACTTGATTAGCAAGAACCTCGGGAAAATGATGTATGTCCATTACGGGACAGTCATTCCGAACGAAATGTGAGTAGCTAGGCAGTATCTGTATAAATTGGGAAGAATATTCATGTAGCTGAATAAAACTGTTTAAAAGTCAACTTTTACAAGGGTAATACTACACCATTATTAAATGATAACTACCGGCTGCTACGTCTTGTCTTCATTCTAACTAGGACTACTACTAGTATCATTACTACTGGAGTTATTTTTAATCTTCCCTGTGCCCTTTAAGAAGGACAGCGAAGAATCATCTTCATTCTCTATTCATCGTATCCGGTAGTTAAATAAGAGCAACTCCCTCTGCTTTGAATACCTAGTACCGGTTATTTTGGATTTAATAATACGATTTTCCTTTTTTTAAAGACTTTTAACATTGGCTTCTATGAACTGTCAACTGTGAAGAAAAAGTTTTTTTTCTCTGTAAGTTGATTTGGCTTGGCGACATGAAGTAATAACGTCTGTTGCGACAATTTCTCAGATGTACTCTGCTTGTAACCATAACGCCACTACTGTACCGTTGTTTGATGAACTGACTTTTATGAGATCTACAACAGGATATTAAAATTAAGTTTAAAAACGTTTCGTAATTTAATCACGTACAACGGTACAACTTCAGTGAATCATGTAGGAGATTTTACCCCTTATAAGATGATTAAATTATCCCTTTCCCTCGTCTAAATGTGTACATAGCTTATACTTTTTGTTATCTTCCTTTTTCTGTGCTTCGTTTGCTGTTTCATCCACATGTATTTTTACCTTATGAAAAATTCATAACTATTTCTCCTTCCCTAACGTTTTAAAGTAAAGGAAACAAAATTTTACGTTAGTGTATAAGCACTTTGATGAGTTTTAAAGGAAAAAGCGCTAACAGAAAAGATTTTCTTGGTAAAGAAAAGGCCGCATTAAATTATCCTGCAGTATGTTTATTTTATATTTATTATTCCATGAAGGACGATGGAAGAACAAAGTGAATCCTGTCTTCCATATTAAGTACAGTCATATTCTGGCGCTGTTGATAATGTCGTCTTGCATTCTAACGGAAGTAACCAAGACGTTGTGAAACGTTGTAATGTTAAGGGTTTACGAAATAAAGAATGCAATAAAACTGTTAGTGATAACCAGATAACCTTTATGATGTTAAAAGGTAGACGGTAAACTTTATGCTGCTGTTGGATTGTCTGTGCAAACTGCTACAATCATTCACGATAATGCAAGCAAACTCTCAACTATATTAAATGCCGAATGCGACACCATCATGCTTCGGTGCTTTTAAATTGATAATAACCATTAAACCTCGATTTTCTTAGTATACTCAACTTGCAAAAAATGAAATGGATAGTATTCGAAAACTCTGCCGAGATATTTAACATATTTTTATGTGTGATGAATAGTGATGATGATGCTCTCTTTCTCTAATGAACTGATGGGTGAAATAATGAAAGATATCTTGTGAGCTTGATAATTTGAGTTAGTCGTAATGGTTACATGTAGCTATTGTTCATGGTTATAATTGAAAATCAGAGATTTTTCATCATGAAATCGATCGTGCACGTATTGGGGCCAGATCGCAGTCACATTTGTATTCTTAATGGCAAATTAGATTAGGATCTCTGCTGAAACGGTATTATTGGATCTATAAATAGTCAGGAGCCACGAGCCAACGTAATGAAACGGAACAATTGCTCTCCAGTATGCTACTAGTTTTTCAGTCTAATATTCATTTACCAGTCACCAGTATCATCCTGTCGCTTTCATTTCCTGGTAAGACACTTCGTTAACATTTGCTAGAAACTGTTTTGAAGCATTCTCAGCGTTCTCATAGAATGCTAACATACGATGGTAGTTGGGCAACAGCAAGCCCAGACGTTATATACAGGAAATTCAATTTAAATCGTAACAATTCAAGGAAATATAATATTCAGTTTCCTCTCAGGAAAGGATCCTACCTTTGATCATTACATTCTTAAGAATTATACAAGTCAAGTTGTCTCTTTATTGAATTTGGTGCCTAAGGTACCATTGCAAATTTTATCCACTGGCCAAAAATTTCATATTTTATCTGATCTGACGTCTGACTCGCTAACTGGTATCTGAACAATAACTGAAAGAAACAAGATTGTTATAGACTACCCACGTAAGATACTGATAAAATACACATGGCTGCATTTCGACAATAACGAGTGATGTTTACCTTTAATTGTGGTTCGTGTACTCAACGGGTGAGCATCTATTACTTTAACTGCGCATAAAAATCAATTAACTTGTTAAATACGCAACAACGCACATACCTTCCAGACTGTCAGATTTCCTTTCCGATGGTGGCTTTCTCACTGTGAGAATTATACAACAGCGTGTTCTACACAAGTTCAGTTTCGATCAGCCTACTACTCCTTGTCTTGTCGTTTAAGCCTTATCATTAAGGGCGAGCAAAAAGTTATTCCCCTCGCAATTGAGTTAGTAATATCAATATTTGGTTTTTGGGCGTGTTTGCATTTACAACAGGGACACGAGTGATGAACGATAATACATAAATACGTCAGTATCCTACGTCTGCTGCTACGAATATTATATATTATCATAATATATCAATTATCTCTGATCTCCACGTTACCCATAAAGGTACGCATATTATCCATACAATGTAAATGGCTACAATTTATTTACCTCTCGTATTGTATTTTATAATATCTACCTGTCATACTAAAAGTTTACTTTTGAAAATATTATATATACATATGTGTATGTACATAATATGTGCTTGCAACATTAGAAAATTGTTTCTTTCTCGTCTTCACTGATATGTTGAAACTGTCAGATTTTTTGTTAGAAACACACAACGTGTGATGAACAAAACGAAAGAGTGTTTGTGCAATGAAATGCAGAATACGAATCCCCTTTTAAATATAATACAGATCCATTATTCAATGGGTGTCAAGTTCGTGAGTGTGTAAGTAGGCATATAGACATATATTATGTAAATGTAAACAGTAAATTGTCACTAAACACATCATTCTGGACTGTGAAAATGATGATTATGAAGCGATAAAATGATAATGATGAGGCAAAAGAAAAAAATGGACATGGAAAGGACAAAACTTCTCCGCTCGTTTTCTTTCGCTGGTTTTGCAGAGAGAGCAAACTCTTCTCCTTCTTATTATGACATAAGTAAGGGGAACAAGAGACCCAGGAATGTGGAGAAAGTGAGCGCCATTGTAGCACGAAGTGGCTTCCCATGATTTGTAGTTGGGCAGGATTTCTCAAGTGGAGCCTGTAAAAAAGTATAAAAACAGATAAAGTATACATAGGAAAAAGATATTATCGTTATCATATCATTTTATCATCAACATTTTCCTCAGGAAAGATCATCCAAATAATTGTCATCGTTGCACGATCTGAAAATAATAATTGCTGTTTTTGTATGCGCATCCTACCCATTCTTGTAAGTATGCACATGTACAATGTTTTATTGTAGAATGTCAAATGGTCTTTCGTTCGTGTGATGAATGCAGTAATAGTAATGATAATATAAAAAAGACGATGTGCAGAGGTAACAACAACCAAGAACTTTCTTTCACTTCAGCACGACGTAGACTGTCACGACATGTTCTTGTCAGTCTATGGTTGCTTTCGTGGTAGTAGTGGTGGCAACCGTGGAAGGTGGTTGCACCGAGAATGTTGGAAAGTGAGAGAGGGAGAGAAAGTCACATTATCACAAAGCCGTTCGTATTATAATAATGCACAGTGATTTTGAGTGAAAGGGAAAGTCAAGAATCCTGGAATGGAACAAGACCGGATGTTCTTTGTACGGTTGCAGCCAGAAGGATAACGGTGTTGGCATGTTGACAATAATAGTAGATGATGACTATACCTCTTGTGTTCCACTCTATTTTCCATTATGTAGATACATACTTTTAGTTGACTGGGCTTTGATTATGATGATGGAATAATGGGCCTACCCAGTGACAAGATAAATTGAAATAAAAAACAGTCAAAAGAGAGATGCTGGGGATCGTTATCATCGTTGTGGAAAGAAAATCTTGCCATCTTGAAAAAGTGAACTTGCACAAAGACACGAAAAATGAAACTTTGTAAAAGGAGGTACTGCTCCAGTCAGTTGTGTCTCAAATGTATAGATTCTTTGTGATGTTCGAGGACAAGACACACGAATAAAGCAGTTTTTGGTTAAGGAAACAGCAACAAAGCGAGAGATGTAATTTTCTCATAAGTGCAAAAAAACAAGTAGTATGATTACAAAGAACATGGTTAAAACGTGAAAAAAAATCTGTCGTTTCTCTTCTTTTTTTCATTGCTTTATTGGGCAGAAGTCGCACGACGCCCCGTTCGTCGGTAGGTATGTTAAAGTTGATAGAACATTTCCGCTTTTACCAACCGCCTCGTTTCCTGGATAAAATTTTTCGCGCTATTACTATTATTGTTATTGTGACTTGGTGATCCTTTTCGCTTGGCTAACAATCGGAGGAGCAAGGATGTATGGGTGGGTGAATACTGGGATGAAAAGGGATATGAGCTTGGGTGGTTGGCGAATTGAGTAGTGACGGATGCGGAACGGATGGAAAGATTTTTGATCGCTTTAAATTGGTTTCCTTTCCTCGCTCACTCACCTTCTTTCGCTTTCCCGGTTTTTATGCGTTTTCTCCATTTATTCATCCAGATTTCTCTCTCTCTCTTCTTTCCTTATTCGAATACGATTATACGAGTCCCTATGTTGTTTTTCAGACAGTGCTAATACACTCTTGTCGGATGCGATGGGGTATATGGAACATGGGACAGGCAAGATGGAAGACAAAGAATCTTTCGTACAAACGTGTTGTATGTACATTTGTGTGAAACTAGCTACCAACAGTCGTGATGGTGATAATGGAGAAGTTGCGGGTGATATTTTTACAGATTGTAAATCTGCAGTGAAAATAATAATAGGAAGAGTCTCTTTTCAGTTGCGTTACTTCTACCATTAACTGACTGAGAGAGTAACAACTTGTGACAAATGGAAGAAAAGAGTTGCTGCTGTTGTACCTTTACACACATGATAAATAAGTGTACAACGGTGTGAAATCACGCACTCTTTACACACATACGAAAAGAGATTATTTCCTGAAGACACTTTTTATTACTGTCTTTTCCTCACCATCTACCTTCGACACCATTAGTGTGTGGTGGGGATGTTGTAGAATTTCTTTTGAGCTGTTTTATGAGCACATGCCAAAGTTAAAGGATAGCTTCGACAAAACATCACGGCGTCACGGTGATCTAGTATAGGTTCAGAGAAAGCAGTCTGCTTTCCCAGGTTTAAAGGACATTTTGAGAATTTTTCGAATATCTATCCGTTTCGCCAAGAGACACAATATAGTTGTGGGGAGCTGGAATGGTGGTTAAGGTTTTTATTTAGAACGGTGAGTAAGATGATGCGATATCATTACTTATTTATTGATGTGATATATATAATAAAAAAACGAACAGCTATTCCTAGCGGCCACTCCTCTGGTAGCAGGGGAGATTGGTTTTTGGGGTATGGCACCAGCCAGCCATTCAAAAACTACAAAAGCAAACTTTCTACCAGCACGTCGATTTTTGAACACTACAACATCCACAAGCTATTTTTTGTAAAGTTTCATCAGTAATCGAAATTGCCAAAATTGTAAGATGAATATTGGTAAAGTGGACAGTACACACAACTTTCAGATTGTATGTATCATTTATTTGACAATGATGTTAATGTTATCATTCTCTCTGCAATGTGCAGCTATTTACGGCGGTTTAGCCTTGACATTTACAAATAAAGAGATAATATCTGAAATATCTGAAAATGTTATACGATGCTGCTAAAACGGTAGTCCGAATTTTGACTCCTGCAAGCCTGCTGGGAGATCTTTGCATGAAAAGTTTTGTCCACACAGTTTTAACACCACTCCTTCCGTGGTTATTACACTATTTCCTACTTTTGGCTAGCATTTTCTAACTAGATATGTTTCTGTTTCTGCCACTATATTGCATTGATAGATGCACGAGAAAATATATTATTCATGTTCGCTGTTTCATCTACATCTAATTAGTTGTTACGTCGTAGTTACCTTCTTGAAAGTGCATACCTGATCAAAGCAACTGTCATGCTAGAGTGTACATTATGGAGATGCAAAACTTTTTAAAAAAATGCTATTGAACATTCGGGCTCCGTTCGTCTAGGGTTTGAGCACTTAACTTTTACTGTGTTGAACGGTGCGGAGGTTTGTCGATTCTGTGCTAAACTTTAGATGTCGTGTAGAGACTATGCGTGGTTTTTTTCATGCCTACTTGCTATTAACGACAAAAAATAACCAAGTGACGTTTATAGAACTAGTAGAAATAGAAAAACTGAACAATGTCAAAGAGGACAAGGAACGAGAAGCGTGTAACGCTAATGAGTAACTACTGAAAAAGTCGACTTCCGCCGAACTTTGACGCCCCCTGGTGGTCAAAGGGGTCAATCATTTTGGGTCAAACTTTGCAAAACGTTTTAAATATTCACAATGTATCTGAACGCCAAGTTTCAGCTATGGTTGTCATTTGATAAAAATTATGACCCCCGGTGACCCCCAGCGGGATGACCCTGGGGCCCCATCTTCGAACTTATAAAAGATATTGGCCATATCTACCGATTGGCGAAAACAGAATTTTAAAATTCCTTTAGGTTCAAAAGTTATCGTGTTTACAGACAGACAGACAGGAAGACAATCTCATTAACTATTGAAATACTTTATCAGTAGTTCATAAGGATACTGTGTAAAAGGGTGTGCCAATTGTCAGAGGTAGTCATATTCTGAAAAAAACATCAACCTACGGTCGTTAGGTTTGAGAAATACTAAAAGTTGAAATGAGATGGAAGCAAGTATAGTAGAAACTTCTACCAGACCCTTTACTCGACAAACATGCAGAAAGAAAGTGCTTTCTAGCTAGTTGGTGATGTGAAGTGCGTCCAGTCACATAAAATGTCCAAGTTCCTGCATTGAGCACGTGGATAGTAAGTCGTATAAATAGCGCTGCTGGAGGTACTTATATTGCATAGACCATTGACTCTATTATCCGTCTCCGTCTACCTAGTTACCCTAATAACAGTACATGTAAACAAGTAGACACCCTTAAAACCGGATCACAAACCAGCGGAAATTATGGTTTCACGCAATAAATAAACCGGAAACACAAAAAAAAATTCGTAAATTTCCTAAACCATTGGTCTACCTGAGCTAGCGTTTTACTTTGACGAATATTGTTTTCAGTAAAAATTTCTTAAACCACCCCTGCTGGGTTTACTACGGCTGGCAGTTTTATTACGAGCTGTTCTTTCTATACAAACAAATATTATGGAAGTGGTTTAGAAAGATGACTTACTTTGCCAATGCTGTATTCATGATTTGGTTTCTTGCCCGTCCAGCAATGCGTTTTTAAGGAAATTTCCTTGAGAGATTCATGGGTCGCCAGTTTTTGCTGCAGCCACTGCTTATACCAAAGCAGATCACAGTCGCAGATTAAAGGATTTCCTGGAAAATAAAACCAAAAACGACACGCGTACAAAATTGGCACAAATAGTTGGTTCAGTTTATATGTACGTATCCACCTACATGGTATTGGTATTTTCGTTGATTTACAAAAGCCCAATAGTTCTTCGATGTAAAAACGAGTATAAGAACACACGAATTGTATGTGTGGGTGTGTTTATTGCGTTGTAAATCACAGACTATTTCGTTGGGCGATAATGGCGAGGCAGTGGATTTACATTATAAAGACACATATATGCATGGGTCATGAAAAATGCATATTTTTCTCGTATTCACAACGCATGATAAATTATAATTTACAGAACCTGTAAGACCACCATTAGACTATTAGCGAGGCACGTTGATATAGCGTGTCTAAAAATGAACCAACAACAAATACACAATTGCACGTGGCACTAAAAGCAGAGCAGTGGTGGTAGTAATATCCGTTTCGTTAAAATGGTGCAAGTTACAATGAAATCAGCGAAGAAAATATAGTTGGTTGCTTGCCAATTGAAAAAAGCAGACGTTGTTACAAAATGGCCAGGGAATATTATCTACTGATATCCAGGAACACAGAAAAGAAAACAATTTTCTTTTTAGTTTTATACTTTTCAAAGTAATCTCACTACAAATGAAGGGATTGCAAAAAAGAACATCAAGAGCAAGGAAAGAAAATGTTTTTGATGGAAATAAACATTAGAAGCAAAGCAGATGGTGGTGGTCGTTCGCTGTAGTGTGTTTAGAGGCAGTCTGTAAATGAAGCGTTTCAAGGAAGCTTTAATGAGTACTCTTCTTCTACCGCCACCAAGGCTAAAGGAAAAGAATGAACGAAGAAAGTGGAAATTGAATCTCTCTCTTTATCTGTGTCAGTCGTGGAAGAAAGGAAACTGTTTTTTTTTTATTTTTTTGCTCCGCATCTCCCCCACAAATTGTTCCATTAGTGATGGCGGTGGTGGAGACAGGGGCAGCGAGAGAGAGAGAGATGGAGACAAGAGGAAGAGGAGAGAGATTGAGTGAAATGCTTACCAAACTGCCACAGTTAAAAAGAACAGATAAGATTCCACTGACGAAGGTTTGCCCTGTGTTTGAGAAAGCCTACCAAGCAGGAAAACGTATTATTTGAAGAAAAGCATTTTTTTTCTTTTAATAGAAAAAGAGAAAAATGTTTCTTTAGCCGCCACAGGTGAGGGAAGATTCTTTATTATTATCTTTTTACCTTGCACATCGATAATCTGCACGTTGTCAATGATGGGTTGGAACACATCCCTTCTCAAATGCTCCAGCTTGTTATTTCCCAAGAAAATATGATCCAGAGAGTGCATCTCGCCAAATACCGTTAACGGAAGCGAGCTGATCCTAAGGGAGAAAACAGCAAAAGAAAAAAAATGTAAAAATGTGTATTCGCCGGATAAAAATGAAAGATTCTTTTTAAACAAATTAAGTACATCCTACTCCATCCACCTTCATCGACCTAATAGTTCAGCATAATTTCAAAAAAGAGCATGTTATTATTTACACGCACAGACACACCAGTCAATTTTCCCTTTTTACGTCTCGCCGTCATACCATTTCTCTCCCGCAGGAGCAGGAGAAAAGGGTACACAAAGCTGGAAGGAAAAGAAATTTGCACAGAGGTACCAAGGCGGAATAAATAGGAAGGATGGCAATGATGAAGGAATCGCTCGTACCTATTGTGTTTAAACTTTTCCCTCTCTTTATATAAATAATATTTTTGTGTAACCTTCTCAAAATGGATCTCATCGTCAGTACAGTAACACACTACCTCATTGTTGTATTTTTAGCGCTCTGTTCAGTTCTCTACCCTCTACCATACGTACTATCCCCACAGTAACACCAGACGGCCAAGTCCTGACTCCTGACACCCGTTTTATTATTATTTTACTCTGAGTTAATGTCCCTGTTGGCATAATAATATTGTGTTATGCTTGTCGTTGTAAGGGTACCCCAACCCAGCATTTTCACTAAAATTGTCTAGAGTCGTAGTCATGACTATTATGATGATGATGATGATACATGTCTTTCTTTTCTTGGGGCACACACACATATACTTCCTAACACAACTTAACTATTTCCTCTATTTTACCTTTTCCCCTCTCGGATATGTGGTAATTGTAAAAAACATAAAGCTTGGGCAATAGACTCTATTATCCTTATTTGTTCGTTATACGGACCGCAGAACTCGAAGAAAACGAGGAGGAGAAGAAAAAAATCTGTATGAAATGTAGTGTGTTTCTTCAGTCTCTCACTTTCGCTCAGTACACATACATAATACGTAATCCTGTGTGCACTCTAAAGTAAGTGCTCCCACTTCTTCTCCTGTAAATGCAATTTTCTAAAGAGATTGGGTAAACAATGTTGAATGTACATGTGTATGTATGAGTCGATGTTTTTGTATTTACCTTGACGTTTCGTCGTTTTATGAGCTAAGGATAATGGGAAGCTAGGACGGGGCATTCTACAACAGGGCATGTTATATTTCTCGTATTTAATGTTTCTTTCTTTAGCATCATCCTTTCCTCCGTCTATACTTTTTTTACCTGTCGCGCTTTCTGCATTTCAATAGCAGCCAGCACATTTCGTACCCGATGATGTGCTTTATGGCATTTTGTACCAACCAGTACATCAAAGACATAAACATTATTTCCGCTCTGCGCTACTATTATATACACTGTGCGTTTTATTTCATTCCGGGCCAGTGCCAATTTCCACAAGAATAATGATGAGTTCTGGGTAAGGGCACGTTCAGTCTAGAGACAGAAGGCTGGCTTTGACAACGGTATTACTATGCCCAGCTTTTGAGACAATTAATGACTAAAACTTTTTTTAACTTTAAAACGCTTTTTTAATTACAGCTTTGGAGCTCGAAATTCTTTTCTGTGGAACAAACTTTGGAAAACCAAAGATGTTTGGAGAGAAGAGCACTCTTTTCATTAGATCAAAGTGGCGTACTTGAGGTTAAAAATCCTAGAATGTGTTGTGTGTCTAAACGAGTTATTACTAAATGTGTTTATTTGCAAAACGAACTATAGGCATTCCACAAACAAGTTGTCGTTTTTTCGTTCCGTTCGTCTATTGGTGTTCTGGTTACCATGAACAATGAGCGATACGCGTCGTTGGAGCAACGAGTGATATTTCAGTTAACTGTCGGACTGATTGCTTTTTTGATGAGGCTATATTACGACGTACTTAGACGTTGGGACGACGTAAACAAATGCCAACGCCAACGTGATGTGGAATTTATGTAAAGGCTGCTCTTGTGGAGTCTAGTGGTACTCGAATAATAATTTCGGGGCATTGTGACATTTTTCCTTTGAACATAAGTATAAGGGCTCCCTTGTGATAAAAAGCAAAGAGCATGAAAGTAACGTGTGTTCCAGCGTAATTAGTTCGCTGCTGGTTCCAATTTCGTAAAAGTAGTAATATTTTTTATTATTGTCTCGTAAAAATATGACTTACTGGTTGTTTTGCAGGTAAACAAATTTGACAGTTTTCCCGTAAACGTCAAACGCGTCCTCTTTGATGATAGAGATGTTGTTCTTTTTGAAGTCAAATTCTTGAAGCTTGTGCATTTCCCTGAGGGCCTCGGTAGGAATTTCACGAATGCTGTTATTCGCCATTTTCAGCCATTTTAGAGTTTCTTGTTTACAAAGCACACAAAAAAAGAGAAGGTAGCAGTGTCGGAATTTAGCTGAGTTTAAGCAACTCATCATGACTATGAAAAGTCGGCGGGGTAAAGTACAAAGCGGGAATGAAAAGGTAACTGACGGAGGTTTCCATGTATTTACCTTCAATGCCTCTAAAAGCATTCTTGTCGAGTTTGTGAATCCGGTTGCCCTCCAGGTCCAATTGACTAATTTTTGCCAGGAGGCGAAACACAAAGGGTCCCAGCTCGTGGATAAAGTTATGGGCGAGTTTAAGCGAGTCGAGATTTTTCAGTCCATTAAAATCCTTCTCGGTAATGGTCTGTATCCGATTCTCCTGCAGATCCAAGTTTGATAAGTTGGCGAGCATTTTTATCGCCTCGGTTGGCACATTTGTTAGCCGGTTACCGCCAAGATTTAGAAACATTAAGCTATAAAGCACAAAGTTTAAAAAATACCAATAAAATGCCAAACGTCAAGGTCAAATGGTAGCAGTGACCAATAAAAGCAAATCAATAGGTGGTTAACGTTCTCTTAATATCATCATTGTCACACACAACTAATCACAGAAAAGTACGCAATTCAAGTTATTTTGCGATTTGGTATTTTGACTCGTCTACTCACCTATCCAGACCGACAAAAGCCAGTGGGTCAATTCGAGAAATTCTATTATCGTAAAGGTAGAGTCTCACGAGCGACTTCATCCCATCAAACGCCTTGGGTCCAACGTAACTAATGTTGTTATGGTTGAGAGTGAGGAGCCTGGTAGCATGTAGGTGTTTGAGTGCCGCGGTAGGCACGTTTTGAATTCGATTTTGTGGCAAATCCAACAATTCCAGTTTAGACTCGAGAGCACTCAATGAGGACTCTTCTATCACGGCCAAATCTGTGTTGCTCACGATTAAATGTCGAATGTCCAAACCTGAAAAACGTACCCATAAAAGGGGAGAGATGAAGCACACGGATAAGTAAACCCAAAATCGGAGTCGTTATCAGTAGGAAATCTCTCAATTAAGGACACTAAAAACAAAGCACAAAAGAGAGTGGTTTTGCGGGGGAACGTGTTTTATACGGTTGTGAGAGTGCAATCACGTAATTCTCATTTAGTTTTCTTCTTCAATCTTTCTCTTCGTAATGTTACTAATTTATTCAAGTGTATATGCGCGCCGATATTATTGCGTTCGAAACTCCTTCCCTCGGCAGATCATGGAGAAACAGAATGAATATGAAAAGAAGAAATGTGTATAGGAAAGTGTAAAATGACTTTATAATGAAGTAAAACAAGCAATGATATAGCAGCGAGATATTTTTTACTATTTTACTAGCACACCGTCACTAGGGAAAACGAAATAGATTTTTTGATGGTTCAGCTGCAGTGTAGAGAACAAAATACGTGCAATCTTTTTTCTTTGTGTATGTCTCCCTTCCTGTTATTTTATCTTTTTAGCTCGCATGGTACGTTTGTTTGTCGTATCAAACAAAAATGGCTTTGCTTCTCACTGGGGCTACTTGTCTCATTTAATTTCTGGAGGCCAAATGTGCAAACTGCGTCTTTTGGGGAGAGAAAAAGTTCTTTCTCTTGTTACTGTGCACAAATTCAGACTGTTGCTACACACACCACTCGTACAAAAATAGGAGCATGCTCTGGTTGTAACATGCACAATGAAAAGAGTATTACTACAAGAAAGGATACTGGTTAGTTATTAGGTACATATTACGATCAAAAAGAAAAAACATGAAAACTATAGATTGGAGCTGTTCTGTTTGAATGGTGGCTTACTCATGAAAAATCCATTCGGTATTCTGGCCACGTGGGACTGTCTAATGGTCAGGTAATTGATGACTACCTCGCGTTCTCGAAAGAATTTCATGGCTTTCTCCACATCGTGTAATTTGGTTCGATCACAAACAAGCACCACTCCATCTTTTTTTGCTGTACAATCGCAAGGATCATTTCCTCCCTTGTCAGCTGGACACAGGCTCCTTGCCCAACTTGGATGCACCAAGGCTGTCAAAGTGAGGATTAGGATGACAGGGCAGAGAAACGTGCTATGAAAAGTGCTGCGGGTGCTGCCACGGCTTCTCTTACCACCACGACTAGTGGCAGAAGTTGCCGTGTTAGTAGTTCCCCGATCCTCCTTTTTCTCTCGTCCTCCCAGCAACATGGTGATTATCCCAAAATAATAGTCTCGCACTGGGCTGCTCTCTCGCATTTGCTCACACCCACCACCACAATGAAAAGAATATGAGGAGAAAAAGAGGAAAAAAATTGCACACGCACAAACACCAAAAGGAAAAGGTAATAGCTGTCTCTTGTCTGTTGCTAACTTTTATCTTTTGTAACTTGTCCGTCTCGTTTGCAAAAGAGAGGCGGTCCTTACAACATTATTTCACTGTTGACAAAATTGGATCTGAAAAATAGACAAGAAAAAACTTTCTTTTTTATTATACGTAATCCCGCATTTCCTACTTGCATCTGGGTTAGCTAAACAGACTATTAGTTTATATGGTATGGCCATTTCAAATGCAGGAATGCAAATGGCAGACACGTACATGTTTTTGCGAAATGTAGAGTAGCTAGCTACCAAGACGGGCATATATCAATGTCAAAATAAGTTTGACTTGACGTACATCCCCAAACACATCCTGTTGCTTCTATTGTTGTTGCACTGCACCTAAAAATCCATTTGGTTCCGTCGACCTCGTCTTTCAAGTAGACCCATACATGGCGCCTGCTATTCTTTCTTAGTTTTATGTCAATATTTACCTAGCTGCATTACAACAGCATAATCATCCTTTCAATTCATTCGTTCCTTGTCCATAAGGGACATAATACAGTGAAATATAAGAGTTTCTCGGTATTGTGGCAACTGCCGTTTTATTATTAAGTGACGAAGTCATTTATTAACTTCCCGTTGTCTGTCCATCTGTCCGGTCGTCCGTCCGTCTAGACGAAAAACTCGAAAATGGTTTTGAATTTTGAAATTATAATTTCGCCAATCGATTTCTCATTCCTTAGGCTCCCTTGGAAATGATTTTGGGGTTTCCAGGTCAATCAGGGTTTACGGTCACGAAGGCGTATCTCTGGTATTTGTGGGGCGATTTTCACCTAACCTAAATAAGTAGCCTATGACCTCCTCTGAAAGTAGACAACAGTTTGACGCCCTAGGTCAACGGGGTCAAAGGTCGTATAGTGTATCTTTAATATTTTTGGGCCGGATGCTGGGAAGGTTTTGGAGGGAAGGTTGTTTAGAGGGTTTATTGAACGCAAATCTAGTGATTGCTTCGTCACTTTGCTACTATTACTTTGTGGGGTTATTCATTTTTAAATACGTTTAAAGGACTCATCTTAATGGATTCTGAATGCTACAATTAATAGGTTTTTTTATATTTATTGAAAGCGCACCAAGTAAAGTTTCCAACCGCAACGATATGCTAATGATGATAGATATACCCCACAGGCACCACTGATGTTGACATTCATATTGTGTGTGCTTAATGAGAGTTTTCGAACATATTGCTGTTTGGGAAGAGAAACAGGAGTAGGTAACGTATCCAGTGAATCCACCCATATCTATAATGCCAAGCAATATATCCATCAACTAGGATTTGTGTCCCCCTGACTAGTTAGTTTAGTTGCAGCTAACATGACAGGTTTGGTCCTTGGGAAAAAATGTGCATGGCTTTTTCAGCAGAAAAACGTGAGAAACGGCAGACACTTGTCTGTAATGGGGAGTTGGAGAGTGTATTAAAGAGTGTGTACACATGTTGGAAGCATCTTGTCATTTTTGTAAGGAGAATACGTGTACCGTGGCAGTGGATCTTGTCGTGGCTCAAGACGTTCCGTTATTTCGTTGCCATTCTTTGCAGAAATAGAAATTCTTCCAGTAATACTGTATTAGTTTGTAGTATAAAGTTGTACACAGCGTTTCTTGTCTCGAAAGGATTCTCACAATTATCGCTGCACCAGTTGTCATAATAATCAAGATGGTTGTGTGATAATGTAAGCAGACAATTTATTTTATTTTGTGATTGGATGCCCGCACGTGTTTCGTTTCACTTGCCTTATTCACAACATATGTATTTGGTAGTGAAGCATTTCACCATGGAACTATGGAAAAACGTGTATAGCCATTTTTTGATGCGTGGTTTGTTGGTGGCTGTTATGGTTTTTCTTCAGAGAGAATGCCTGAAGGGGCTGATACGTAATTAGATTAGTCGCTGTCGGAGTGAATGATGATGGTGGAGAAAATACGATTTGATCCGTTTTTAATATGGCTTGAATAATGCCCGTGAGGAATTCCAATCATAACAATATGCAACGAACTAGGAGGCATCTACCCATCTATCAACCACAAAGAAGACAGAACCTAAAGCAGTA
>JAHZNB010006258.1:0-14180 GCA_027744295.1 Callyntrura guangdongensis
CTGTTAGTGTAAGTAAATATACTGCTATACACGTAAGTGCTAAACAGTTTTTGAATCTTAGTTTAGTTTAGTTTATTTGTACAAGGGGAGCCCTTAAATAAGGTAAGATAAAAAATAACTGAATATGAACTTGGATTGTCAATTGTGTTTAGTAATATATCAAATATTAGCACACATAACGCAGCTTATACGTATAGGCACTGTATTTTATCTTCATATTGCTATTATAAACTGATATTGCTGTGTCGTCGCGTGCCGGTATTGACAGTGTTGGCACACTTTCATTGTTTATTGTGTCACAATTTTAACGTTAAATAAATATTGTGTTACGGGTTGTACATATTCTATCAAATATTGAATATGTCAAAAAGCGTTGGTTGGTTAGTTTTTTCCAGGATTAGAGACTATTACCCTTTAATTGTGTGTATCACAACAGTGAAACATTGCGTGTGATGAAAGTTGAAATGGAATGGGATGTTGCTTACCTTTACGAGTATGTACAAAAGATACATACAACAAGGTAACATCTTAAGGGAATAATTAACACAGGTGAAATTGCTTCGCATGCAACCTGTAAACGTTTGGTTGCCGTTTTGAAACATATTCATTGCGTCAAACTGTTTTTGACAAAACATTGTAAAGTGATCTGATGTGATGGTTGATGTCAATTTTTGTCGTTATATTTATTCCTAGATAAAGTCAATGTTGGTATAAGTCGATTGATACCTGAGTATGTTACCGTGTATGGTGGACTCTGACTCCAGTTTTATACTCGTGTTGTATTGCTTTCTGCCGTGCGGACTTCACATGACTCAGTCCCAGCCACTGCCACTGGCTGATTGGAAGCTGAAATTAAACAGTCATGCAATAATCTTTGGGCTTGTAAAAAGTCATCATGCAAATTAAAGCACAACTTCTAATTTTTAATGCTCATTTTGTCAGTGTTCAACAGGAGAAGGGGAGTGCAGTCCGCGCGCACGATCCCACGATGCCTACATAACCTACATAATTTATAAAACGTCAACAGTTGTTCATCCCTAACTAAAAGTTATAGCTGGGTAGGCCGTCGACGCAGAGTTACACCACTGTGGAGTTGTGGACCGATGAAGGTTTCGTGGCTGATGGCTCAAAGTATGCCTTCAACACGTCATTCCCATGTTTGACCATATGGGTGCTTTATATAACAAAAACATCATGTATATGAATACCATTATGATGAGAAACGTGAAACGGGATGCACACCAATATTTTGAGCAGAAAGCTCAGTTTTCTCCAGTATTTTTGAAAGTTGAACATGGATCTGACAGCATTATCATGTCGCATGAATACAAGGAGACGACCAATGCAACAAAAATGTATCTTTGAATTCAGTAGTGCCCAATTAAAACCATACTTGGATTAGACACAGGTTGAAATATTTTTTAAAGAACAGTTTGGCAAGATAAAATTGGAATGGGATGCATTTCAACCGCCTGTTTTTTGCTACTACGCGCTCGCAACAATGGAACCTTGACGCGACAGCTCATATTTCAATATTTAGGCACGCAAGTCAACAAAGTAACGAACTCACTGTAAGTTTAGGGATACCAGCATAATAATAATATGCTGAAAGACGGCCGACTCCGACCCCAGTACATTTACTCACCACGCTAAGCTCTTTCAGACTCGCCTCAGATGACCCCATCGAAGGTGAAATTGTCGGATTGGGATTCACCGGTATTATTCGATATCGAAAGTTCATAGCATATTGTCAAATATACAAATAGGCAAGCTTTTAAATAGATAGGTGGTGAATTTGGTAGAACTTTTTACAGCGCGTATGACTGGCGTATATGTGTGTATGGCACATGGACAGACAGACTATTAATAATGAAAAACATTACAAGTTGAAATTGTTACAACTCAACAGCTTGGTAAAGTTAAGCCGAGGGCCGATACTCAATAAAGATACTCACTCATTGTCAGTACATATAGCCAAGTTTAGTCAGGATTAGGATCATATCCATATCACTATTATAAAAACAAACAGCTTTGCTGATATTATATGAATGTGTTGAAAAGTCTGTTGATTTCTATTAAATGCGATGGCATTTTTACAATTAAGATCAATTTAAGTTGTTGTAACGCACTAAAGAAGTAAGCCGCCTGAAAATATCCATATATTTCTCATTTAAAATGCAGCTTACATCGACAAATTAGTTATATTTGATTGTTACCTGCATAGATATATCTGAATTATGAGCTTGTAGGATATATAAATTCTTCTGATTTACGTGTATAACAAATTGTAATAAAACTTTGACTTTGTCGCAAAAAACTCTATTTGACAATAGCACCAGTTCTATGTACCCGGGAAACTGTATTGTTTTTGTAAGTAAACCCCACTCTCACCGGGTTAAATGTTTATCGTATTGTGATATGAAATGTTAATACAGATAGATAGTGTTTAATTATTCTACTTATATCAAGCAAAATTATAAGATTTTTTAAATCCTTTGACGATTGTACCCAATTAAGGTTAAGTCTATTCACTCAATTTTGTTAAAAGGTTTCACCAGTTATTAATATAAAATGAACCGAAGGAATAATAAAATGTAGATGTAAGAGAAGTTTTTTGTCTTTGTTTTAATACAAGCAGTATGGAAGCCAATGCGATGAGGACGGACGCACAGACTGAAAAATTATCACGGTTAATTAAATACTCTGTGGCAAAGGCAACTACTCAAAATTAACAAAGCTTATTTTCACTAAAATATATTACTTAGTCAGAGGAATTTCTAAAAGGAGGAAAGTTTTGACCAAGGTAGTTTTTCACTTTACTGATTAGTGATTTCAATGAAATATTCATAAGCAACAATTAAATCTTGTCCGATTTTGTACGAATATAGGTGTGGGCATGTTATTTTTCCCGTCGTTCGTAGTTTTATACTTAATTCTGACACTGACTGATACAAAATAAATCGTGAAATCAGCCAGCCATACCACTGCTACTGCTAAATTGTCTCATCTCATCGCTGTCCTTGGTCTTCCAATAGGTACATAGGTAGATAGGTACATAGCAAGCAAGTATCCACTTACCTATGTAGGTATATATTTGGTTTGTGAATATAAATCACATCACCCCACGCTTTTTCAGTACAACAATAATTATGATAGGAATTTTCGAGTGAATAAAAAAAGATGCCAACCAATTTGATCGGCCGTGTGTCTAGGATAAATAATCATGCTGCGTAATTGGCTTATCATATTAAGGAGGCATTTAATATCCCAGGAACTGTGAAACGAATTAGACAAGCAATACTAGTTTGAATTGCACAGCTAAGTGTTAATTACAACTTTTATTTATCAATATAAATTTGCATAAATTAAAGTACAACTGATAAAACGGCGCGGCGGTACGACCGACCGACATTGGCTAGCTCGGTCATGACAAATTCTTCACTTTGATTTGCTTTTAATTGTGGATCTGGATGTAGTATATAATGTGCAGGGTATGCAATAGTGATGCAAACGCTTTGATAAAGTGTGATGCATTTACCACAAAAATCAACTGACAGCCCTCTGGGAAAACGTTAAAGATGTAACGTGTCAGCGTCAGCCACCACCACAGCATAAAACAGCACCAATCAGTGGCAGTCACGATTTATATGTAGTTGAAAATTAATGTGCTTACTCTACGTTCATTTTTTCTACGTATCGTCCAGTTTTGAATATAAAGGAATGGAGCGTAGTAACTTATATATTTTTGCTGATTTTAATTAATTATATTTAGCCATGCCTTTTCAATGTAGCCTATTTCTGATCATTGGGAATTAGGAGTTATGAAGGGAAGGGGAAGCATTACTTTTTACATTACAAAACTTTTTAGTATTAAATACACAGAAATTGGTCAGTAATATTTTTGTATATACAAGAAAGCCATTTTAATGCAATTAAAAGAATGCAAAATAAAATGTTGTTTCAGATAAAGAAGACGACAGCAAAAAACGCAATTATGATTCGATCAGAAGTTGTATATTTCTTCTAAATAAAATTTTGTTATAAATGTCGGTTCTTATATACGAATTACGAATGACGAAAGCCGAGTTTTCTTTTTGGATATTTTTCAGCATTCAATTATCACCCCTCTTAATCATATCTTTTTGGGTATAATGCTTTCGTATGCAACATATAAAACATGCACATCGTTTATTCTGCATCAGTATTTATTTAGGAGAGCTTTATTCAACATAACCAGCGTTGCGTTGTGCAAACGTGAATGTATAATATGAATGAAACTACATAGATATACGAATTACATGTAAACTCTTTCATGGAGAAATTAAAATGAAGATCCTCGCTTTAGTTATAGGTTTTGACATTAAGAATCGGAAATCACACGTTTGGTGTTCCATAATTGTGGTTGGAGGCAAGCAAGGCTGTTTAATTAAACAGAACACGAATATGACGGTCAAGATGATGACGAGGTGGTGATGATAATTGCTCCCAGTTATAAGCAATCTAGCCCGGTTCGTGTATACATATATTTTGTGTACATTTCTGTTTATAAAAACAAGTCAAAGTGGATGGGACACTTGCTGATTACATAACATATTTATATCGTATGCTTTCTTTAAAGCAGTTTATATATACATATGCACCCTACCATGTGAATGCCTTTACTGCAAAGTGTTGATTGACGAAGTGTACAAAGATTACGTCAGGTTTGAACTTGGATCCCAGATGAATAAAAATCTTACGTTTTCCTCTAAATCTTGAAACTAGCCGAAAAATTTAAAGTGCACCCTATTATCCGTTTCATTCATGGCCAACCGCGATTCCAGAAAACACCAAATGGCGCAAAAAATGTTAATCGTATTGCGTTAAGAAAATAGAAATAGGATAGAAATAAATACTAAATACAAACCCGACACAGTGTCGAATAAATAAACTATATTAAATATGAAAGCATGTGTTTATACGGCTTAAACCCTATCGTTTATCGTATATATGATGGAGAAGATCGCAAAATAATAATTGCGTAAATTATAGGGAATTTTAGACACGTTTACTCATAAATACACTATGAATAAGGCTTCTGGTGTTCACCTCCGAAGACTACCTTGCAGAATGAACAGAAATGAATATAATAATGTATACAAATACAAATACATACATAAGATGTGTTTAAACAAATCGATCCAGCCGTCTAGTAAGCACTGTACAAAAATAAAAGACGGGGATTATGTAAAGTGCACGGAAAACAGCGTCATCCATCAAGAACGAAACTCTCTAGCCCTGGCGTGATCGTGCATGCATCATTCATCATCATCATCATCATCATCAGCTCATCAATGTTACCCTACAGAAAAGTGTGGTATTCTTTCCTCGTTTTTCGCGTGGTTGACATGATATGTAATTTCTGATACCTTTGATTGCATTCTGAGGATTTGAATGATTGTGTGTTTCAATCAGGGAATCTTCTGACCCAATTCACACCTTTTTGGTGGTAAATTTTTACAGAGTTTCCGAGCATAAAGGTACCTATTATTGATTTGGGCTTTTTCCAATCATTCCATGTGTATTTTATTGGCAGTTTGATGGCATTGTTTTGGTAACATCATCTTCATCATATTGAAGATTGAGAAGAAGGAAGAAATTATCAGAAGTCTGACGTGGGGGTTGAATAGGTATGCAATGTCGGATTTTAGCATCATCATCATGAAATACATAATGCATATTTATAGCATGCATGCAGTTTTTTTCAAAGTGTAACAGAAAAAGGGAGCCATTTCAAGAAAGATTATTGTTATTATAAAGTTTTACCAATATCAGAGAAATGAAATGCTGTACTGAAAAAGTGAATGAGAAAAGAGAGAGAAAATCCAACTTTAGTTTGTTCGGTTTTTTGACAGATTATGTATCATGATAAAATATATATGTACCACACTTAAAAATCGACAGAGAGAATGGCTTTAATAACATCGTATCAAATCACAACAAGAACAAGTGCAAAGGAAAAGGAAAGCGGTAGCCATTTAGGAAAAAAAATCCTGTCTGTCTGACTGCTTGTTTATAATTATGTTACATTATAAATGAATTGGGAAAATGTCTGTCAGTCTTTATGAATGATTTACAATTCAAATTGGATTTTTGTTTTTTTTATCTTCGTACAAATACTACTGGTCTTTTCCACTTGCTATTTACTTTTTTCCCCTTTTTAATCACCCTCCTCGCTAGCTCGTTGTTTTGTTGTTGTAATAATTTCTAGTGCTGATACAATTACGCCGACCGACACGTTGAATGTAGTATACTGTCGTCGTCTTTTAAAAAAGACTGCTAATCTTTTGATGTGCATGCAGGCAGCGCTCGTCCAGTTTAGAAAAGGTATATTATAAACGACAAGAAAGAAAAAGTCAAATACATACATAGTGAGAAAAAAAAGGCTGGTCCACTTTTTCACGTTTGAAGGATGAGAATGATGAGATTGTACCCTGTGGCTGTTTTCCTCTGAATGCTCCTTAATCTACAGTAGCAGGAGGAGCAGCAGGCAGCAATGGAGTCAAAATCAAAAACCGGGGCGAACACCAATTAAGCCCACAACAATCATGTTCCATCAAACAATAGGTGCTGGATGAGTTTCTAGAGAGGAGACAAGTGTTTTTGCTATCATTTTACATTAATAGCTTAAGATAAATATTTAAGGTTTTGTGTAGAGTGAAAAATTCATTTATATTTATGAAGCCTTTCAAATTATTTCTTCTTACTACTGTCACTTTTTTGTATTTTGCAACTTGTCTTTAAATCGCAAAATGTTACAAGAAATCGGATGGGAGCTTGAATGAACATAAAATATGGAATAACAAGAACCAAATGACTAAGACGAACAAAGTGCGTCAAGTTTTTGAAATAAATTACAAAATCTTTACTTTAGTAGCAAGTGAATTGACACGCCAGATAATTACACGAGTATGTCAGGGTGTTGGTTATTTGCGACAAAGGATAAACACTTGTGTGGTATTTTAGTGAACCTCTGGCACTATTTTATTAGATTGATACAATAAAAAACAAATCTCAGTGCTCTTGTTCATTTCATTTGGACAGAGAATAATGTTGAAGCTGAAGTTACAAATATACCAATCGTATAAAATCAATTAGACTTGCAAAACGACGAGGAACACCTCGAGTAGGTGGCATGATAACTATGCAGTACATATTTAAACTTGTTATCTCCTGCGCTTGCTGCCCTTGAGCATAAAATGTTGTAATCAATAGAATGAAACAGTCATCAGTATTTTCTAAAATTAAAACGAACTTGTAATTTTTTATTTATTGTTGGGGAATGTGTTAGGATGAACATTTACAAACAACACTACCATCACCTTCTTATAAAAAAAGGACGGGCATTTCTGCCAGTTTGGGAGGTTTGCTTCAATCCTTTTAGAGAATAAAATGTCTTAACTGTGCACTTCAATTCATAATGTGGGAGTTTTCGATTGTACACACTAATACGCATCATTTGTAGGTAGGAAGGGAAAGGTCTCACAAGAAAAAAACTTTCCTTGTCTGGTCATGTACCTACTAGGTTTATTTTCTATGCAGCAAAAGTGCATTTTTGTACTTGTTACATCTGGCCACAGGTGGATCGCTCATCATCAATTCAATATACAACCATTCTAAAATTGAACAATAATGGAACTGTGGTAAAATAATAATTAAAATGAAATTTTTCAATAGCTATTCGTGGCATCAAAGAAAAATACCCGTCAGCAGATCACATGAGAAAATTTGTATCTGTATCCCCAACAAATTTTATCACCCAAATACCAAAGTGTTTAGACAGTATTAAATGAGTAATGATTTAGCCCCATTCGTCTGTACCTCTGTTTGTTCATGTAAAAATTTTAACGTACGACGTGCGATGTAACTATAAATTGTTATCGTGATGATATTACATAGCGTTGTTCACTGTAGTAGTTAAAGAGATAAATCGTCCAACGCCCAGGGGAGTGGGGCGGGATAGGGGGAAGCATCTTAATGAGCTATTTAGCGCGTTAGAATTTATTAAGCTGAACAAGAAATGTCCCTCGGGGAGCGGGGAAAAGCAGGGAGAACATTTTATTGCCGCTATGGTATATATGTATCATGTGACGGTTAAGCACTTGTTGAGGTAGTTGATGAGCAAGTGAACATTTGAATTAATTCTGCCTTCTCGGCTACTTTGTTATCTCTGCAATTACAGCGAGGTTTTACTATTCACATTTACACAAATTGTGTCCGTTTAACTTGCTTTTTCGTAGTCAGTACGAAACGTGTAATATGTTGTGATGTTTCATTCAACTTTATTGCATCGTGTTGATTACTCTTTGATTTTTACCTTTTGAAGGCATGTAACTGTTCATGAAAAGTGATGGCATGCATTGAATAAAAGAATGAATGAGTTGCTTTTTTCAAGTTCTTTCTTCGCCTGTGAGAGTTAGCGTTATTGGAGCTCTATGATTTTTTGACTGACAAATTACCTTCCGTTTGTTTTAAAATCATTGAATAAAATCAACGAGTGGTGTTTCTTAAATGGGAATGACAATGTACATTTTATTATAAAGTTGGCCACATTGGTATTTTAGCCACCAAATCCTTCACTAGGGCTTCGATTTGAGGCTGTCGTTCTGGGAGCATTGGGGTAACGTGATCCTCTGCTACTGTTAAAAGAAATGTCTTTAAAAAAATTCCAATAAGCAACAATGCGGCACCTTATTTTGTATCATACTTGTATTAAGTCCTCCTGGTTTGGCATCTGAGGAATGTCAGATAAACAATTTTACAGCATTCTTTTCACAGTATACCACGAGATTTCCCTCCTATCAGTCGTGCATCTAAAGCGTCAAAGTCAAAACTGTCACTGTCATGTTTTATTACCTGATTCTAATCTAATTTCTAGACATAACCTCATTCAACCAATGTTTGTAGTTTGTGGATAGATCAAAAATAGACTTTATTTATTTAAATCAATTCTTCTGTGTTATGAACGCTGTATACAAATTCATTTGGATTGGCACATTTTAATAGCGTTATATATACAGATGAACGTGAAAGATTAATCTTGGGCTGATTTACCAACCAATGACACGTTAGAAAAAAATTTGATACGAATCCACATCTAACATATGGATACGCACATGCTTATTAGCTCTCCCCGGTCATTATTACTCACTAGTATTTGGCTTTCATTCTTGTGGGTCTGGCGACCTGTCACAGAACGTGAAAGATTAATCTTGGGCCGATTAACCAACCAATGACACGTTAGAAAAAAATTTGATACGAATCCACATCTAACATATGGATATGCACATGCTTATTTAGCTAGCCCGTTGAGCCATGGCTCATCATGGCTCGCTTTTGGCAAGATTTCATATCAATAGTAAAAGTATTGCCGAATGTGCATATACACCTATTTACTCTCAAAACGAAAAAGTTTTCTAACGACTTTTCTCAAATTGAATTTAATTAGTAATGTGTTTATGCGAGAGCCGTACAGCTTTATGAAGCCACTGATTTTAAAAGTACAAGCAAACATTTCTATTCTACGTCATGTAAACATATAATGGAAAATATGGCTTAAGAACTGATGTTCTCTGCGTTTTATTTATGTTTCCTTTTCTCGAAATTCATCATGGATGAATACGCCGAGAAAATGATAGAACCATGATATGGCACAATACTCGGACGATGAACCATATCGTTATTATTAGACACAAATGAACAAGTTCCCAACAATAATATTCACTTTGTAAACAGCAGCAGAAACATGTATTTACATGTATGATTTTTTCAATCTACGATGTTATTTTCTGCTTCTGGCATTCATGACCAATTTAAAGGTATTCATCTGTGTGCCTGTTGTATTTGATGATGCTGACCTGCTGATGATAATGATTTTCTTATTATTTGTAGACGGACAACCACACACCACCAACCAAACAACATAACGAAAACTACCGTCACTTTTATCTATTTATTGCCCCAAATCTACTAATTTATTTACTCATTAGAATGCAAAGAACATATGCAACGAGTGTAAATTTCACATAATGTACAATATTATTGACACTAATGATGTTATGAACCACCATCTGACAAGTTAATTTACATTGTTGATCGTCAAAAAATTTCAACATTAGTACACGTTGAAATCTTTAGCATTTTAAGAAAAATTGTCAACCCAATATGCAATCATGCAAGATTGCGAGCATAAATTTTTAAAAATATTTTAGTGAATTTTACATATTATGAATATTCATCGACGTATTTATCAAGCATGACTATTAAATTACAGAATTTAAGCGCATGAAACATAAAAATTTCATGTTTTCACAGATGTGCACAATTTTTTCAAGTAGCCAGATCTGCTACTGTTTCCCTGTAACGCTGAGGCGAAATTCGTACTCTTCAATCAACGGGGTCGCAAAAAATGTGTCGGAAAAAAGCACATGCACGAAAAGTACGTTGTAAAAGAGTTCTATCCTACCATAAACATTACTGTACGTACCTACTTGAAAACGGAGTGAAAGGTTCAATAAAAACGCATCTCCACATCTGCTCCTTTAACTCCCTTCACATGCAACCATTACCACCCAATCGACTTCAGTGGAAAAGGCGATCAGTTTTTAAAAATAAAAAAAAATATACATAAAAATTGGCGTGTGTCTGGAGTTGTCATTATAACGTTCTTACTGGCACATACTTTCCACTAAAAAGGTAGCCTCAGTCATTCATATGATTATGCACGGTACTACTGAATGAAGTTGGTAATCTGCATTTACATAATAATAAACAGACAGACAGACCCATACACTTCTTTCACGTTCATCAATACCACGAACATAGCACGAATATGGAATAGGTAGGTACGATTCCGGCGCATTTTTTCAGGTAAATTGATGAAATGTATGTCTTCTTCTAAGTTGTTATCACGAGCACAAGTTGATTACCTATATGGAGTTGCTCTGCACCGAATCGCTACAGTGAAAAGCTAAAAATTGAGAGAACATGCAGGTCGGTCGTCGGGCGCTCCGTGTCACGTCACGTCTCGAGCGAGAATAACAAACCACGCATCTTTATCATAGTTTTTGTCTGGAACAAAAGAAGACCATTTTTTCTGCACCTGCTATCAAATGGAGAACAACAACTTGAAATGGCAATTCAATATATTATGTACATAATGTAGCATGTGTAATGATGTGGAGCAGAAAGGACGGTCTTGGATGAGTGACTGATTACTCCAGAAAGTCACGCGACAAAATAATAATAACAGCAATAATAATGAGCAACGATCAAGGCGAAATCTAGTTGGTATAAAATATGCAAAGTGTGCACAGCGCCTGTCGTTCGTGTTGTATATTGTAGATATGTACAACATGTACGTAATGTTCGAGTCGTGAGGGGTTCACACAGGTATATTTACCAAAAGCCGGGTCATGCAATCGTCACAACACAACTACCCATGTACCTACATTACATACTGTTAAACATTTTTTCACTTCCTTTTTATTTTAATTTATAGACGGGTTTTTTGAACAGTTTGTCGGTTTCAACAGCAGCGAAGATAATTTATATGCCGGGTTTTCACTGGTGTTTTTAATTTTAGCAATTAGTTTTCCTATAAAAATATTTTTAAAATCTTTGACGGGTTAAAATCTAAAAAATAGTAACAGCCTGTTATAAAAAAAGCAGTTCATCTGCAACAGGAATGTGGGCGGGAATCAGAACAACAATTTGGAATTTATTGTTTCACGAAAACCATTTTCTAAAACACTCATTTTATTCATACCTCTAATTTACAAATGAAATGTTCCAGTATCTGTTATGGGAACTTTTAACCAGTCAAAGAGACATACTACTAGCACGTATGTTTATTTTTTTGACAATATTTTGACGAATTTACTTTAGTTCAGAGAAGCAATAAAATAATAAAAACGAAAAAACCATAAAATTGTTTAAATTGAATGTAGTATAGATATGACAAACGAAAATAATAATAATAAAACCGCTAAACCAGATGTCTCTCAAGAGATGTCCAGATCCAGAGAACGAAATGCATGTCTCTCAAGAAGGTGTACCAGAATACGCAGGTATTAAAAATCTTTTTACAAAAAAGCGTAGGTAAATACTTGGTAGCTACAAACTTTCAAATTTGATGATCTGGGGGTCTTAAGGAACGAAGCCACTCACCGCGTCTGAGGTGACCGAGCTAACCGAAAAATATGGACCAAACACTATTGAAACAGAAAAGAGGAACCCGTGCTATATGATTCTTTTACAAGCCCTTTTTCACCCTTTTAACATTCTTCTTTGCATTATTGCCATTTCATCTGGGGTTGCGACCTTGCCCGATCCTGAGCGGGAGTTCAGCACAGCCATTATCATTACTGTGATGGTCCTGATCTCTACATTTATCAGATTTTACCAAGAATGGAAATCTGAAGGAGCAGTAAAAGGGTTACTCAAACTTATTACCAAAACAGTTTCAGTAGTTCGGTATGACGCATTTCAAACAACAGAGCGGGAAATGACGATTACAAGTGAGCAACTTGTTCCAGGCGATTGGGTATAATGGCTATAGTTCTAGTAACGCACACAACAGAAAAAATAATAAAATTTTACTGAGGCAGCACAAAAATTACGACCATTTCATATGTGTATTTATGATAACAATGCTTTCTCTGTAGGTGATACTTCGACCATGGAGAAGTTGTTCCAGCCGATGGGATTATTCTAACGAGTAAAGTATTTTATGTATCTCAGTCACCACTCACAGGTGAAGCCATACCTGTAGAGAAATATGGGTTAAGTGGGAAAAATCTTGATCACCGATCTCACTCTACCCATGTCGAGAAACAGAAACAATTTTACAAGCCCATTTCAAACATTCGACGGTTTTTCATGGTTATATGTGGAGTTAAAGTTAAAGCTGAATTACAATTAGATCAGAGTAGCCATTTGCTCACAGAGGACTTAACTTCTTCAGAAAAAGTACGTAGGTACATTGAATGCGCAGCTTTTTTGCTTTCAGAGTAAATTATGTTGGCAAGTTGCAAATAATTTAAATAAAATCCGTCTTATATTTTCCCATTTTAACTAGCTATTCAGCCTAGAACATTAAAAATGTATAAATATGTTATCTTTAGGTGTTCATGGGTTCTCAGGTTATCACTGGGATGGCCACAATGCGTGTCCTTAGAACTGGACATGATACACTTTTCGGCAGAATGGCAGAAGCGCTTTCAAAGACACAGTCAGTCAATGCTTTTCAAAAAGGAGTAAAAAAGATTTCTTGGATATTTTTTCTCACAATGGCGATAATGGTGCCTCCCATATTTTTAATTTGTGCCTTCACCATTGAACATGAGGACAGATGGCTGCAAGCGTTCCTATTTTCACTCGACAATGAATCTATTGTGTCGCTGCAAATTGGATTTTTGAATTCGTACTTTCAATCCGTCCTCCAAAATCCTTTAGATTCTGCCATCGTTTCGTACTACAGTGCAGTCAACAACAACAATTCCATATCTGGCAGTTTAACTGGAAGTAGTCAAGGTGACGTTCCGGTGGAAGGAACCATGCTCATATCCGATGGTACAGTACTTGTTTCCAAATTCAGTCGGTTAGACGAGCTCCCATTCGATTTTGTGCGAAGACGACTCTCGGTCATGCTTCAAGAAGGTGAAAAGAATCAGGGAACTGTATATTTGGCTTGTAAAGGGGCATTTGAAGAAATTTTAGAAGTTTGTGTCAAATCATTGGCGGAAAATGTCAAGAGGGACGATGAGCATGCAGTTTTTCCACCCGAGTCTTGCGCTGTGGCATTGAATGAAAACCTGCGACAGCAACTCCACCTGATAAACTCAAAGTACACAAGTCAAGGACAACGAGTGCTTGCAGTAGCGTACAAAGTTTTACCGTCTGGTACAGCATTGGCAAAGGCAGAAGATGAAGCTGACATGATATTTGCTGGATTTTTATGTTTTTTCGATCCTCCGAAAATGACAGCTATGGATGCAGTGGCTGATTTGAAAAAACACAACGTGGAGATGAAAGTATTGACAGGCGATTCTCCTAATATTTGTGTTTCAGTTTGCAACAGCATAAATCTACCCGTCAAGGCAATGGTAACTGGACAAGATGTACAATTGGCATTTGAAAAT
>JAHZNB010006259.1:0-35704 GCA_027744295.1 Callyntrura guangdongensis
AATTTTTCTCAAGGTGACACTGAAAGTGATACGAATGCAGTTAGATTGTTAGACACCTTTACACATGAAAAAATGCAAACATGTTTGCATTTCAAGTAAAAAAAAGTGTGCATATAGATGTAACAGCAGTAAAGAAAACGCGCTTATGAAAATAAAGCTTATAAACCGCTGTTTTTTTAAACGACGAGGAACTCTCAATGCCATTTGCCTTCTCAACAAGATACAAAAAGATGAAAAGATTATAATAATAATAATATTATATACTCTTGCATTATCTGACGATAATACACACGGGGTATACTTTTATAGCATTACACTTTCCTTCTACGAAGGAGAAAATGGAATCTGCACCCTGCATCTTGTTAAAATGGGAGAAGCGTGATGTGTTTGTCCTGTTAACTGGTGATGTTGGTGATCATCATCCTCATCAACAGCGTTTAATTCCGAAAACCTAGTGTGCCTAGTTGGTGCTTGGTGTTCGGTAGGGGTTCACGTTATTTCATTTACGGTAATTTTCAGTGAGTTTGCTAAAGTACATATTGCACACATTGTATAGAGAGACATTCTATTCTTTCCTGTTTGCATATATAAAATCGTCAGCAGCAACCCTTCACTCTCTCTCTCTCTACTTTATATCGTAATTCGTAAAAGCTATGGATGGCGACTTTAAATTATGATATTTTATCTTCTTTATCATATAGTCGTATATACACGGATTTTTATTATTTGCTTGTATTGTTTAAGTTTTTTTTATTCAAAAGGAAATTTATAATGTGCATCTAAAATTCTACGAGTGTAGTTTAGTATAATATGGACTTTCAACAAAAAAATACGCGTGTGTGTGTCTACCGTGCAGGAGCGGAATATTATCGGTACTTTATATGCGTCATCATCTTCCGTCTACTTCTCCACATTCCATTCTGTTTTTTATAAAGAAATTGTCGTTTAAGGAAATTACCTGATTTACCTTACCAGTGGTTTGTGTGATAGAAATATTTTATGTGTTTTTGATATGCTTATACCATGATCCGCAGAAGCGGAGTTTACAATAAATAAAAAAAAACTAGAAAGCACACACAATCATTACAATATGCATATACAAATGGTAATGTACGTATATTACGGTGTAATAAGACGGAACTTTACTGTTTGCTCCATATATCCTTTTTATAGCATCATTCATTTACTTGAGTACAAAAACACTGATCATTTGTACGCGTTTTACGCTATTTTAAGTCGCGAGAAAACTCGGCCAAAACTAGAACCACGTTTGAAACATAAAAATTTGCATGCTTTGATTGACATTAACATTAACATTAAAAGTAATTTGTTCGGTAAAAGTTAAAACGGGCCGGACGAGTGCCAGCAATATGCTTCTTTAAAGTTTTACACAAAATACATACTCATACACGCGAAGATAGCATGAGCATGACTACTTCTTTGGCGTGACTTCGTTGTATACACTTTGTTACCAATAATTATTACTACTCTCAACAGTAGGAAAAGAACATTTAGCTGGTAGGTACCTGAGTTGGCGTGTCTGTATTGATATTGCATACCTATATACTTTGATTTTTTTCTACATAAAAAATCGACGCATGCAGAAAGAAGACACAGATAGTTGCAATGCAAGAACTCATTCATGAACTGGCTGAAAGACGCAAGACAGGTCTTACTAAAGAAAAAACTAGGAGCGCCATGTCTGTCTGGCTGTACTTTGTACTACCTCCTGTTTCTACAGGCGGAGAGAGAGAGAGAGCGAGATTATAAGGAAATCAACATGAATCGAATACACCTTTAATCGTATCGCTGCAGGTTGTGCTTAACTTGAACATGAGATTTTTGAAAGTGTTTCAGGAGGCCAGCTCGTATTATCTATAATGTTGCTAGTCTTCTATACACATACTACTGCATACCAATAGAATACGACGGCTCGTCTCAAGTTTATTGCGCATATTGTGACTAGGCTTTTTTTCAGCAGGCTACAGTGTTGTGTCGTTCAACGTATTGAACTTCTATCGTCTCCTTTCTTCTGTCCGGCTGTTTATGCGTTGCACTATCAAGACTTTTTAAAATTGGTACTTGTCGTACATATAAACAGTCGTGATTTTGTACTGCTGCTGCTGTGGCTAGCTATGATCATAAGAGAGAAAAACTTTTAATATGTTTGCATGCATCTCCTATCCCATCTCCTTTACAGGTTTTGTATCATCAAGGTGCATTATCAACAGCAGTTTCAAGAATGAAGAATACGACTGACTGACTGACTTAATTTTTTGTGGACTTGAAACCCAATAAAGTGTGTATGTACATGTAGGTACTCATCTGCTTGTTGTTTAGTGACTTTTTGTTCAGTTTACAATTTACATTCTATAGGCTACCTAGTCATTTTGCCTGCTTCTTTTTTGTCGACCGAATAGTTTTGGCATCCAATGCATGCTCCATTCTGTTTAAAGCAGTAACAATAACTAGCTGTGCAGTAAACAGCATGATTTATTTTATTATGTTTATTACAATTCACCAAAAAATAGCTCATAGGAAGATGCTTCGTCACCATCGAGCGTTAGCCTTATTTCATCGTATTTCCTTGTAGAGTCACAACATTCTCTCGAGTCACAAAAAGTATAACATTGAATGCACAAGTTTTTCGTTTTTGCCATCCTTGAAAGCATTGCACACATGTATGTATTTTTGGTTCTGGTTAAAAATTCCCATCTTACATACTACGTAAATGTTATTCATTGTACATGAGTGAATTCAATTACGCTAGCATTGAAATTGAAAATTAGCTTAACCAAGGCCTAGCGTATATTAAATGTTGCGTACAGCCTATTATGAGTATTTGCGCCGGTTTTTCGTTACCGATTCGATTCCAAGTGGATGAGCAATAAATCAACTGCGGAAATTAAGAATGATATCACCAGAAATGAACGGCTATCATTTATAAAAAATATCGAGTAATAAATTATTCATGTATTGCAATTTTTGGGAAAAGGATGCAACATTCTTCCCTCATGATGAGCCAAAAGGCGTCTCATCAATGCAATGTCTCATTAATGCAGTCAGAGAATTAGCGGTGGTGGTAGTGCTGGTGGTGAAGGTAAATAAAATGTACGTATGCATCCTGTTCAATCGTCTTATAATATGTTTGATAAAACAAAGGAAAATCAAAATGCGTGGCTTCGAATGAAATGATTTACTACTCATTGTCAAAATTAAAAATTAGAAAATTTTTGTAAAAAGGCAGATAAATTCTTTCGTTTGCATTGTTGACTCATTTTACGCCAAAACAAGCTGCATTGATGGTTTCGTGCGGAGAAAAACCAAAATGTAGTTTTTCGATCGTTGCATGTGTCGCTCGTGTGAGTGAGCATATACAAAGTAATCATGTTGTGGGCCGTATATTTGACGCGTTTACAGAATATTGACGTATATACTAATATTATTATGAGTAATATGCTATTATCGAGATTACACCATTACCCATCAAAAACTCACAACTATACAGGTTGACTATATAGTCATTAAGATAAATACGATACCTGATTCTTTTTTTTAAAAAAAACAGCGTTTTCAAAATGGCCGGTGCTCATATAGTTTTGCTACGACTGTGTTTTGGCCTGTCGAGTCACGAAACTAATCAGAGGATGAGCGGATACAAAGCAGGGTAACATTGTGTTCTGCTGCCAGTGAGTAGTGACGTTTTCACTTTACTGACACATTATTATCATGACATGTACATCAGGATGTATCCCAGAGAGTGCACCGGCCATTCATTCGCCAATAATTTAAAAAAATCTTAATTCAATCTCATGCTTTGTTAAATTAACATTGATCGAGTGCCTTTAGATGAAAATTTAATTATTGGGTTTGTAGTTAACTTTTGGCTAACTTTGCTACATGCTAAATTTCATTCTATTTACCTATTGAAATACTGTGTTAATTTTCAGAATACGTTAAATTGTACGAAGGACGCTAACTAGTGGTGTATTAGGTATATGCTGTTTGGTCGTGAATGAATATTTCACTCATTACTATTACCGTTTTTATAGTATTTACATTTGGTCATTGGCAAATAATAACTTATTATTTTGCTATCTTGTGCCAAATTATTCTCTCATTTTCATTCAGTCATGTTTAAGGATAAAGGGGGAAATGTTTCTCATGGAAGTAAAGAGAGTGATGATGACGCAATCAATTTTTTCGCGTTCAATCTGTTTGAAAGTTTCTTCGCAGTTCTTAGTATATATGTACTACTGTTTTACTTGGTGAGAGTAGCTGCCTTTAGTTTTAAGTGGTGATGATGACGAGAGTACCGTTATCACACCACTTGTTGTTCATGTTGGTGGATTGTTGCAAGGACCAGTTTTTGGACAAGATCTAAATGTTTTATGAAAAAAGTAGTACTACTTGTGGTTTTGGTGTGAGGGTGAGGGTTTTAGGAGATGCTTCGATTACATCATCGTAATAATATCACCCTGAATATAAACGCATTAGCTAATACCAACAGAACAGAATAAAAGTGTTATAATATACTTTTTTACTGTATTCATGTTTGCCAAATTAAAGCTGAAATAAAAACAACAGCTGAAATAATCGTATACATTTCACCTTGTACAAACCCCAGTACCAGAGCACACACACTGCATCTTTTGTTCCTGACAACGATGATGCTGATGTTGTAATGGATTTAACAATGAACAGAGAAGAAAAGTAGATCTCAACGTTGATTTTCATCTGTGTATTATCATCTTTCTTCATCGCAGAGTAATAAGTTGCATGATTTTCTCCCATTGTAAACGTACGCTCACATCCTTTCGTAGAAAAAAAAACTTGGCATCTTTTCACAACTCTTTTGGTAACCAGCATTGCAAGCTCAGTTTTTTTTTCATTGCGTTTTTGTAATACGTAAATAAAGTTAGCGAGAGACGCGTTATTTTTTTGTGTAAATTTTTGGCTCAATTAGAGTTAACGAAAAGCATGTTGACTATCATTGTAGGTAATTGGAATACGTATTCAACCACAAGAGTCGGTTTTATATATATACGGAAATCGTCTGTCACTTGATAAAGATGAGTACTGTTTTAAAGTGAACATTGAACAGTGTAAATGCAGGAGAACAGTACGAGCCAACTAGTGAGTGTTAGAAAACACACAAACTTTTTAGTATTGGATAACCTTTCCGATAACCTTTCTCGTGATGAAAGTAGTGTAAAGTTGCGCCAAAGGCTAACCTAGAATATTTGTTATTTTGAAATGAAAAAGCTGACCTGTTTTACAACGTGCTCGCTTTCAGAGATCCCTTTTCCTTACACTACTCGCGGTTGAAGTTCATTTTGTCGTTAAGTCATTCTTTACTTTACACTGCGTGCATAATATGGATTTTTTCTTGGATACTTCCCAAAATATTTTTGTCATAAAATAATGATGAGAACGTGACAATCATCTAGTCACTAATTGCGTTGTACAACTGTAGCATGCCGTGAGCGTTAAATTACATTTTTAGCATGGTATCATGGTCCATTATGAGAAATTTATGCAGAGTTATATAAGCCAAACAGTCATTTCGGTGCGTATTGTTAATTAACGTACCGTATAGCATTATTAGCGCTACACATTTTGTTCAAGACAAGGATAATAGACCTTATCGTATTGTATTGCATATTATTTACATATTATTATGCCGTCTGTATGTGTGTTTTTTGTAGATCATGCTCAGAGATGTATTACCTATACTAAAAATATTATCCCGTAAATCAAGCTTTCGCACATGATATGTTCATAGAGAAGTGGTTTATACTAGCAAAATATTCTAGATTATGCGTTCGATAACTTGGAAAAACTTGCACATCAAGACCTGCTTGATGACAAATGACAACGACAATAAATTTTATGCATAAACAATACATGTACACTTGCTATTGTATTCATAAAGAAAGGACGTTTATTTTTTTTAAAAACAAATCATATTTATCTTAATCTCAAGTACACACGGTAAGGGCTTTGTCGTAGAAAATGTTTTAACGTAATGAAGGAATAGGAGCACTCTTATCAAAGAGAAACTGCCCTTTCGAACACATAATAATTATATAACAAAGATTAAATTACGGCTGTTATTCACATTGTTCATTACGTTAATGTCACTTACTGAATAAATATTGAATTTTTAACACGCGCAAGTACACAACAACACTGTGCCTATTCCACATCGTATGGACAATCTATACTTATATAATGTGCCCTTAATCAGCTCCTTTTGTCGCCATTAATGCTGTGTGCAGCAGGGATAAACTTTTTCTCACTCGTATGGGCAAAAAGGGCCTAAGAAGTTCATTCTTTCATTTGAAGGACTTTATACACTTGTTCATTGTGACTGTACGCTCGATTTAGTGTAATGCGATGGTATTTAATGTGCAGATATTATGGCGAATTGTGTCCCGTTGAATCGCCTTCAAGTCATCGTTTTCAAAGATAAATCAGTGCCTCTTTTGTTGACTTTAACGCATCTAACCAAGATACGCGCAGCCTTACGGCTATGACGTAACACTTAGGCTAATCTAGCTCGACACAGCCACTTTATACTCTCTTCTTGTCACGGCCAGCCTCACCTTTGCAAGCAGTTAAATGTGTTAAGCTCGCTGAGCAAACCATTTTATCCTGCCTAACGTTATGTCAAGCTTCATTTATTTCTCACAATCAGTACAAAAAAGCGTATCAGTAAATGAAGCATGTAACACGGTAACTAACCATTCACCTAAAGGGAACTTTTAAAAGAGTACGAGTTCGTTTTCTAATTCAATCTTGATCATCATCGTCATCATCGCTGTCGTGTACTACGATGATGATGATATTTATCGTACATTGTACATGGTGAGAGGGAGGAAAAGGGCCCTCGTACCATTCCACTGGCAAAGATATTTATCTTTGCAGAATTCCTGCGGTTATCACAGTCAACATTATGAGTTCTACACGTATGCAAATGTGACAGTAATAAAAGACAGTAAGGGTAACTAATTTTCAAACGGAATGCTATTGAAAGTGATCTTTGAGCTCGTGTGTGCTTGTTTGTATATTACATACTTATGCATCTCTGTACTCCATTCATTTTTTCTCTGTGGTTCTTCACCTCGCCATGCGTCAGATCAGAGAGTATAAGTATAAAGATAATTTTTCAAAGTTCCTACTAGTAAAAGCGACAGTAGAATTGTGCAATACAAATGTGATCAGGATAGTATTGTGTGAGATATATCATCAGTACTCAATCAATTATATATAAGCTTGTCGTTTAAAAAACGGATAGCGTATACGCGTATAGAAACTATCCTATCACCTAATTTCGATTCCTCTCTCAATTGTCATCCCTATATATTTGAAGTTATAAAACTAATCAAACAATGTTCGTTTTCTATGACCGTTGTTACGTCATGCATACATCCAAATGAATAATAAATCCGAATCCAATAAAACTGGGGCTACTAGTTGTATCACAAACATTAGAAATTTAATCATACAATACACTATTAAATTTTTATTAGTTTATTTGTCTGTATATATAAACATGTATGTACTTTCAACAAAGCTCAAAAAGAAGATAATATACCATATTATACTGCATCAGTAGCGTGATTATTTCGTTGAAATACAATTTTGAAATGTGGAGTTCAAATTGATTGCTTATTTACTTTTCATTATTTTCTAAACGACACTGTAATTGTAAGGACTGTTGCACTAAATTCTGTTGTCATCCAAGTTAAGGATGTACAGACGCATATTTCAAATTGAATGGTCTGTCGGCCATTAGCAGTGTCATTATCAGAGAGTGAAATATTTACTAATAATTGGGACAAACTCTTCTTACGCTTAAAAATGGCAATGAAATTGAGTACTAAGAAATAACGTTTCCCTCTGTTTGGTTTCTGTCAAGCAGTTGCAACAAATGTGGCAACTTTCACGACTTGGTCTGTGGTGGGTATTTATGGAGCAGCCTTTTTGGCACTGATGATAATAAACAAAGCAAATAAATGATATTGTGCATGTATGGCCTTTTACGAAGATATTTGGGATGAAGTATACCAAACCTAAGCAAACCACTCTACTGACCTGATTTCGGTCAACAAAAACCGTTTTTGTGGAAAAGCTGCATTGAAAAAGTAAAATTGAAACTATTGTGTGCTTCCCTTATGGGTTTTAGAAGTTGTATTTAATTCACGATCGAGTGGTTTCTGCATTTGAAATTGGTATTACAAACTTGCAATAGTCATATTTTTATGAGGCGAAAATTTAAAATAAGCTTCTGTATGACGAATAGTAAATTTGCCTTGTTAATCTACCTTGTTAAGAAGATGTGTTCTTACGTGAAATTATTGTACCAAAAAAATGAAAAGACGAATCATTACTGCCTGAGCTATGATGATCAATACCCAAGAAGGTATCTCTTCAACGATCTAAATTGCTTGCTCTACTATGACTTACCATCAAAGTGTGGGGGAAAGGTAGTAGGTATGCTCTTTTATGGTATGGGGGTAATATGTGCATATTGCACGGGAATTCGAAAGTGGACTGCATAATGAAGCATAATTACAAACCGTATTGCTAAAAACTTGCATTTTTTGCAACTTATCAAGTAGCACCTTCCCAAACAACATACCAGTTTAAGCATTTTAATTTCAGTCAGTATGTAGAAAAATGTTGGTTGCGTAAACGGAATGCACATATTATATTAATAAATATAAAAAAGATAAAGTTTCGAGACAACGTCTCATTCATTTGTCGGAATTTCTCGTAAATAGCGAGATGACAGTCAAATTTAATAAGACATTAAGGAACTGCATGATGCGCGGTGAGTGATGGGATGATAATACCTACTTGCATGTTTAGGCACATCAAATATTGTTCTGTACAAGTCCCAGTTTTCAAACGAGGCAATAAGTCTCACACATGCAAGTATTTTTTTTACTTCCACTGATACTAAAACTTTACTCACCAATAAATAAAGCAATAACAATAAAGTTAGCCAAGAAGAGTAATGTACATATTTGCTAGATTTTTTTCCCTTTTCTTTATCTGTCATAATTCCTAACCAGCAGCAACTGGTTGAATGAGAATGTCAAGAAGCGATTTAGAAATAGAGACGAATACATGCTGCTGAAAACCAGCCAACCTTTTCTGAGGTGTTCTTGTTTTTTATGACGGCTGATTTGAGTTTACTAGGTGCTATTGTTTCTTCTAAGAATTTTCGTCCTTTTTATGATCATTTTTCGGCATGATTTCCCCACAAATCGTGAGCATAACGTTATATTATGTAGAAGCAATGTAACTAAAGATTTATTAATGCCATCGCATCTAAACAGCACAAACCTAAAGGAAAACATGAATTGTGTGTTATTTTTTTTAGGAAAAGGAGTGAATAGTAAGAAGCCACTTTGTTAGGTTGATTGACTAAATCGCTGTACATAAATAATGCAATTAACTACAGGTGCTAATCAGAATATATAGAAAGATGCTTAAAACTTGCGCGAGGGTGCAGCAGTTTATACTTCTACGAAATAACAAGTGCGTACATAAGATGAAGTGAAGAGAAAGAAACGAAAAATTAAATCGATATATGCTGTGCTATCGTTGCCGTTGCCACTTTTGTTTCTCGTCATCTTTTCTTGAGAATCATTTCAAAAGAAAAATGTTTTTGACATGACTTGAAATGTTTTTTCTTCCCCCTTCAAGTTTTGCTTATCATGTGTAAAAATGTGCAATAATGCGAACAAAACACAAATAGAATGTGTGCTATTCTTAAGTTAAATGATTGAACTGCAATACTTGCCACCTCTGCTCTGGTGATGTTCTTGTTGCCGAGGATTTGTGATTTGTAACGTCTGTTGTGTACAAATTCATGTGCTTGCAATAAAGGTGCCAGTCATGCTAAACAGAAGCTTTCTCTTCCTTTAAATGCCTATGCATTATACATTGTGTATTAATGTGTGCTTACATATTTTGCCGTTTTTATTCTTTTAAACTTCCTATTCTCGTTACGCATACAATGCCTCACAAAGTGATTAGCGGCTGTCATGCGCTTGTCGTAATTAGCTAATTGATGATGTGGATGAATTTCTGATTCCGATATATGCGATGGTTATTGGTTGGCTTTGTTGTGTAGTTTGGAATTAGGGTACGAGTAAAAATAATGTAAGGCAGTATTGAAGCTTGTAGTCAAGTATAATCTGTAAGTTGTATGTAGGATATGATATACACAAACTATCTACCTAGTTCCCTTTGTGTATACATACATAACTGAAAATTGATGCAAATGTCTTTATTTTGTGAATTTTGTTTGTTTTTGCAGATATGGTAGTGAATTAGTAGAAGTAGACTCATGGTCGAGTCACAATTGGACGTTAGCTCTAGCCAAGAGATTTTCACACGGTGATCCCAATTTTTGGCTTGGGTTTAATACCCTGGACGACCTACGAACCAACACGCTCGACTCGGCGAGTGGTTCTCTTCTGTCACAATATTCAGGTGGGTGGTGCTAGACGTGCCTTGAAACGTGATCAATGCAAATTTCACGTATATTTTGCTGTCTTTTATTACTGAATTAAAAACAGTAGGTAACCTATGTATATGGCTTGATGATTCACTGTAAAATTGTATGTTAGGAATATGCAAACTGAGGGATGCTCTATTACTCGATATTTTCTAGGATTTTTAGTTTAAAAACATCCATTTAATCAGATTGACAATCAAAATTGAAAATTGTGCAATTATTTTCACAGGTTTTTGGGCTGAACAACAGCCTAACACCAAAGCGGGTAGATGTGTTCAATCTTCCACTGGAAGCTCCACCATTAAGTCGCTACAGTCATGGGAGCTGACCAAGTGCGAAAACCTGATGCCTTTCGTTTGCAGATCCCCAGCCTGTCCCAAAGGCGCTCATCTTTGCTCCAATGGAAAATGCATAAACAAGGCTTTCCTCTGTGACAAACAGGATGACTGCGGAGACAGCTCTGATGAACTAAACTGTCCGGAGATCTGTAGATTTTACAAAACCTCTGTAGGGGCTTTTGTTGAAAGTCCGGGTTTCCCATCACGTTATCCATCCTTGTCCGATTGTAAGTGGACTTTGGAAGCGCCAGAAGGACACAGCATTGTTCTCCAGGTACACATAATAATTTCCATTTTTGAAAACTCATTATCATCCTTGAAATTGTTCCAAGAAATTCATTTTTCTATAATTGTAATTGAATGACTGTGCAAAAAACATTGAGCTCTGGCGATGACTTTACATTCATGTAACTTTCAACACAAAGTCAAACCGAACTTTAGATAAGAGAGACAAACACAAAGTAGAATCCTTGAAAAAACTTCATCTATGAACACATTGTAGCTTTGCTAAACCTATCACATGTAACGAATGACATATTGAAAATAGAATCTCTAATGCCGATAAAAGCCTTTCAGTAAAGAAGGTAGGGAAGAAATATAATTTTTATTGCTGCTGAACAATCAAATCAAAGCCTACAGACTTTTATCTGCCTACGTCGGTCTAAATTTGCCTTTTAACCAACCAATTGTACTGTTGGGAAGTAGATCGTGCCGTCGCAATTAAAACACTTTTACCTGTTATATTTTCATGTTTTGTTCGCCTCCAAAGTCATATTTGGCTAATGAAATTTATTGACAAGTTTATACGAATGCATATAAATAGACTACCCGATTTTGAAATTCATCTGTATGTGTATTTGAATTCATTTTAATATTAGGTATAACCGTTTATTTCAATTTTACAGTTCTCTGAGTTCGAAACGGAGAAGGGATTTGACACGGTCCAAGTTTTGGGTGGAGCACGTACGGAGGCGGCTGCAGTGAGCATTTCTACCCTTTCAGGTCGGCTGAACTCGAGCGCTGTCTTCACATCCGCCTCAAACTTCATGATTGTCAAATTCAGATCAGATGCTTCCGTTGAGAAAAAAGGATTTCGGTAAGTGATGGAAATCACACTGCAATAATCTTTAAATGACATCCTTATTAGTAGTTTGAAAGGCGCAGGTTGCATCCGATGAATCATAATTTCATGTTACATATTGTTATCTATCATAATAAGGTAAAAATGTACAATGTCGATGATAGATTATAGGAATATAACGTCCGCCTAGAATGACAATTATTACCTGTTGCGATGATCGCATCCACGATATCGAATCACTGAATAAATTTTAATCTACAAATAATGACGATAATAATAACGATTTTGGATATGATCCAAAACGAACTAAAGAAATCCTGCTTACTTTGCATCGATCTATGCAATCCTTCCCCTTTTTTGCTTCAACAAACAAAGATGCAGTTTATCAGACAAGAAATATATATGTTTTACTGCAACTTTGTTATATATTTTCCCAAAACTCAATTTTGTTTGATAAAAAAATGAATACGGCAACCAGAATCAGTCGACACTACTATTATATTGACCTCCTTTTCGCATTATTCTCTTTCTTTTAATTGACGATCGTATAGATTTGCCCTTGGCACTGCATTTCATAAACAAAAAAACTTTACCTTTTTCTTGCCTTCTAAATGAATTTCCCGTTTAGCTGAGATTTTTGCTGACTTCTTCTTCTGTTATTGTGTAGTGTTGCTGCAAACTGAAAGAAATGCATTATTGGGAGTCAATGATTAGAGCAACAAAGGTGCATCACACACACACACAACACATGAATTATATTGTGTATTTACACAAGTATGTGTGTAGTGCATGCTACACAGTATGTACGAACGTACCAACCTGAACAAAACACTTTTTGTAAGCCACCACTCACGCGAAAGTAGAATTGAAGTGCAAACCAGTCACAAAATAATTTTTACAAACTTTTTTCGAATCAACCAAGAAATAACTATCTTCTTGGTTGCTCATTTCTTTTCGTGTTTTTTTGTAACAAATGCATTTCATATATTTGCTGGTGGTGTTGTGGTGGTGGAATTTAACCAAAAAGAGATTCTAGTGCACACACACGAGATGGACATGATTATTACACAATCCGGTTTCAAATAATCGTTTTCGTGACCATCCGTACGTACGTAGGTATCAAACCTTTGACTGGTGGCAAAATGCACGATGGTGTACTCATTTGTAGCCAGCAGTAGCGTACATCAATATGGTTCTGCCTGATGTGATGATGATCATGATAATGCGTTATTAAAGCAACTCTTTTCTTAATCATAAAAGTATGTTTTGTACATTATGCATCGTGGTAATCAAATAAAAGTGTATTATACCGAAAGGCACATGTGGCCTAATAAAGTCTTTCGACACCCCGGCTCTGAAAAAAGTATGGGTGTATATGTAGGGACACTCAAGTCGAGAGTCGAGACCAGTAATGCACTCCCTGTCTTTACGAAGACGCTAGACGCTATAATAATTGCAGTATGCGACTGAATGAAAAATTTGATGGATAATGACGTTTTGTTATTGTCAATAAGTTTTATTCCTCCCTGCCCCAACATCGTACTGCATTCGAATGGCGTGACTCATGATGAGACTCTAAAACTAGGGTGACACTGATTTATGTGTTGGTGAAGACAATGAAACTCGCCTTCGCTGTATATTTTTAATTAAAACTGGTAGAAACTGAGAGCAATAGTGAATTATATCTCATTGGGTAGGAACGTATAGATTGTATTAAAACCGTTACTTTTTTTCAGGGCAACTTGGAAAACCGAACCTCAATCTTGTGGAGGCTCTCTCCGGGCAACCAGTCATTCGCAAGTTCTTACTTCCCCCGGATATCCTAACTCCTATCCAGGAGGGTTGGAATGTGTTTACGTGATTACCGCACCCCCAGGAAAGCTCATTACTTTGAAGGTAAGCCCAATCCACTTAACAAACTCTTTAGGTCATCGAAAATAATTATTGTATGTACAACACAGTGAGTTATTGTACTTTGTATCATCAGAGAATGAGCTGACGATAATTATCACTTTATTTAAACTAGGTTGAAGACTTCGGTCTTGTATCGCCCAGAGACAACTTGCTCATTCGTGACGGTGACAGCCCATCCGCGCCCAAACTGGCTTTGTTGACAGGCCCGGCTTCAGAAAATCCTCGCTATATTACCAGCACCGGAAGCAAACTGTACTTGTACTTGACCACATCTGGAAATGGTGGCAATCCTGGCTTTCAATTGAAGTACTACCAAGGTTAGAGACGCGCATGCATGAAGATGACACAAAAAAAAGAATGGATGTTAATAGCCCATTATTATTTTTGCCATGTTGTCGTCGTTTACATACATTATCTCGATGATATCAATAGCGAAATTGCTGTAGGTTCAATGTCATGCTCGTATAATAATCGTTTAAACGTCAAAAAATTAGTATAAGGCACATGCCCAATGAAAAACTGACAGTTGAACTGCCTCGCCCATGGACCTGAGAAGTCAAAAAGAAGTAGAAAGGCCATAAATCAGAAAACCAGGTTAAACCAATGAAAAGTGACAAGAATTTTGGTTTACAACACTACTCGTTCTTTTCTTTCCCTTTTAAATGAAATTAACATTTTGCATCATATATGGTAACTGATTTTGAGTTGTTGATAATCAGCATTTGACGAAATTATTACATTGAACACACTGCACGTACGTATTATGCATTCTCGATAAGTATATTTTTTCATTCTTGAAAAAACTCTACCGATAACATCAGTTCCCTTTCATTCTGACATAAAAATACCTGAGAGTAAAACAGCCATGTACAAACTCATCATGTCAGACAGGATGCAAATAGGTTACTTGTTTTTACCTACGTTTCTTGTTAGTTGGATAAAATGATTAGCATACGATTTGTTTTAGGGATAGCCATCTTCTATGCATATTCTACGAAAGCTTAAATGATATTATTATTATTATTACCCCAAACTAATGACGATGATTTTGATGCGTACATGCCTTTCTCAATTTAACAGATGCGTCATGCGTCCCATACCTTTTCATTGTAGTAAACGCGTTTTTACGCACTTTTGCTGTAAGACAATAAATGTCAACCGAAGCAAGTCGTCGGCACAGTTATCAAAGGGAGCACAAATCAAATCGTATCGTAGAAATGTTCCTTACAACTATGACCAGTCTACAAGATCTATACACCTGACCATAGATGTATCTATAAAGTAACAATTTATAGTAAAAAAAATTCCCACTGAGCACCGTAGGTATTCAATCTGAGCGAGAATGTCCGAAGAGTATATCGTAAAACTGTTCAGCTTTGAATAAGAATACATTATATTGTTTCCTGAATTCATTGGTAGACTCGTAATTTTTTCTGTGCGTAGTTCTACTACTGCAAGTCATATAAGTTATTTTGAAAGGGAGAAAAAAAACTTGCTCACAGAGAAGGAAAGTGCAATTAAAGTACCTATAGAGAGGTAGGTAAACTTGTGTCTTTTGCGTATATATCATTTAAGTGTGGTTCTAGTCAGAGGCAACAAAGAAGTAAACAAAGTGTTAACTTTTACAATGAATCCAGCTTATGAGCTATATCAACATAATCGTTGAAGTTTGTATACAAATAAAAAATATTTACGACGGGGTGGGTTTAGTACCTAGATAGGCTACTTATACGTTAATCATGTAGCTATTTCTGACGTTGTCAGTAAAAAATTTCTCAGGACATACGTTCCTCGGTGAATTACAACTTTTTAAGGGCTTTTTGCAGTAAAAAGAAATCAGACCATTGTGAAAGCGAGAATCTATCTTTGCTCTCATTTACGTGTACTCTTTCGGTTGTCATAAATTGAAGTATGTAATTTCCCTCGGTTCATTTGTATGTAGATAGGTGCACTAGGTGCAGTGCAAGGAATGAGGACGTGCCTGCCACTTTAACAGAGGAGGGTAAATAAAAAAGGGTTTGAATGCAAAGATGATGATGACACGGCAAATTGCACGATAAACGTTTCCGTTTTTTCTCTTTTCATTGTTGCAAGTTAAGGTGCCTTACATACCTGAAGAAGCGTGCATAGGCGAAACTTCACAATCGAGAGTGTTTTATGAATGAACTTGAGAGCAGTCAACAGGCAAATTTTTTATAAAGAGGCACGAAAAGTCATGCGAGAAAATAATTATTGTAACTTTTGATTTTTATGCCCCACATAACGTTGATTGCATGAATGCATCTAACACGAGAGGAACAGTCCAGAGAAGGATATGATAAGTGATTTGATAAAGCAGAGTACATGGACGTAATGTTGAAACGACGACGATATACATGTCAGGATTATTATTAATAATAATAATTGAGTATAAATAAAGGATTTCATTACTATGTTATTTTCATTTGATTGTTTTTAGGATGTGAACAAGTGTTGACTGTAGCAAATGGGTCAATTTCATCACCCGCCTTTGGTCTAGCGCCATACCCATCCAACCAGGAATGTACTTATTTGATTAAACGACCCAAGGGTGGCCCATTGTCTCTTCGTTTCACTCATTTCGATTTGGATGATGGAGACTTTGTTCAGGTAAGAACCTTTTTCAATAAATGTACTGCTGAGTAAACAACAAACATGTTTATTAATAGAGGATTTTTTATTCATCTCACATAAGAAAATAAAATGGGCTTGTTTCATAGAGTAGAGTAAGTTGTAGGAACGTTTTCACCTTTCATTTTCCCCACTTTTTGGTATTTGCCGTCATGAATATGATCTCATGATAATTACTGACGCTGATGATTCATGAATATACTTAAGGATAGGAGATGGAACTAAATTTTCAACCAATTTATCATGCTTACTTCATGTTTTAAAAAATATACATAGTTTTTTCCTCAAGTACCATGATATTATGCATAACACATGTGCGATTGATGCTGTGTTGCATGCAACACACTCGGAATATCAATGAGTGTTTTGTTGTGTTTTTCACTTAAGTTGTTATAAGACCATTCGCCATTTTCTTTCCACTCTGGCATTTTTCTGCAGTGTCATTTTCAGACATTCTTGTACTAGTGGTAGAATATAATTGTCATTGTTTCATTCGGTCAGCAATACTACGATTGAGTAAACTTGTTGCATTATGGTCTCGCATTGCGGTATTATAATTGTTATTACTGTTTTGTGATTTATTTTTCTAAAGAAAAGAACTTTCGATTTAATGACAATACATTTTATTTGTCTAGAGGGGGGCACGTCGCACCTTTAAAGTGCTGACTACGTACATTTGACGACATGTATGCTTGAATACAGCAGCATTTCCATTCGAAACTTAAATATCCCTTTCCCTTAAAAGTCAAAATTCAAAATCGTCTGTTGCCACCTAAAATTTTCATGAGTGTAGAGTAAATTAATTGATGTTTACGCACTAATAGATCCTTTATACTTTGTGTTCATAAGGTTTTATGGTGTTCACACAAAGACATGCAATGACGACCAATGAGTTAATGCAGTTCGTTACCATTAAACGATTTGTATTACATAAAAAATCGAAGAAACAGCAAATCGATACTCTCCTTTTTCCTTTTTTTACTCGTACAAAGGAAAAGAATTATACGTTACTGAAGCAATGACTTCCTAGAAGTTTATTCGATTTAATGTAGTTATCTTTAAAAAGCGCCTTCTCCTTCCACATCTATAGTTTCTACCTTTATCCCGTTCAATTAATTGACAACCATATCTGTTTTCCTTAACATGCTAAAATGTTGCAAAAGTTTTTATTTCAAAAAGTTTAATTCAGCCATTAAAGTACCATTAAACAAAGTTAACTCCCAGTCTATACCCATTGATGAAGCGGGATCTCTCTAATTACATTTTTTATTGCCGCCATCCCACATCCCACCAATTTAAGTCACTGAACGTTATGTGACACAATGGAGTTACACGTACATATATAAATATACAACGTATAGAAGACACTGTATGCATAGGATAAAGAAGCAGGCGATACTTGTGCTATCAAGAAACGAGCAAACTTTATGAGTCAATGGGGAAAATGTTGGCAATAAAGTGCACAAGCAATAATTTGTGTAGGATTTTTCCTAGGTTAGTAGTTTATAGTGCCACTACCATCATCAACCTCCACACGAGACGGCAACTAACTACGCTAATCATATTGTAAATATTTTATTGAGTACTTTGTTACCTGTAAGGAGTAAGGATGAATGAACATACGACATGTTTCGTTGTCATCATTAGTCGGCAGGCGATTTTCCCATGAAAAATCTACCTGCTTGTGTGAGCTGTGTTATGCGCATTATACCCTGCCCACTTCTGTGGCTATATTTATTACAAACTTCATAGCCAGTGAGTAATGAACCAAATGAACCTTAGCATTGTTGTAATTGTTGTATGTAGTTGCGGATTGTATTCAATACAGTATTCGTAAGCATGACAAAGACACAAGTTTGATATTTTTTATAACAAACTATACAATACAATATTACGTGTGTGTGTAACAAGTTACTTACTTTTCATTTTTAGTGTTGTGTATGCCACAACAACTACAACATTTTGATTTGAGATTGCGTAGGTATTGGTATTATGCTGTGAACTGATCCTCACAACTCACTACCACCTTTACCACCAACAACGAAGGAAACCAATTGTCGCGTGTATATATGCGCCCTACAGAAGAAAAAAAATTATGTAAAAGTAACGCAACACTTTGCCATTTCAATAATTAATTTGTGACCCTTACCTTCGTCATTACTGTACTAAATGGAAAAGTGTAATACAATATGTTTGGAGAGATTGTTAATGCGATGTCGAAATTCCTGCATTTTTCCCTATTTAAATGAATGAATAGTGCACCGTTCCCCAGAGTAGTACACGATTAACACGATAGTCGCACGAACTATCCTTTTTTGAAGTATGCACTTTGTGTTGTGCATACTTGTACGTGTATTACATGACATGTAGCTTAGCTGTCAACGAGGCAATGAAAAAGTTGATAAAAAATATAAACGAATTCTCTATTAACAATGGCGACGGTTTTCACACAGTCCAAACCGAAAAGAAGATGAGGATTGCTGGGGTTTACAGTACAGAGATAGAAGTTTACACGCTTGTTAAAATATTGCCCAATAAGCTGATTTTGACACAATTGTGTTACACATTTCTAATGACCAACTTGCACGTACTATTCTTTCAGTTCTCTCTTTCAAATTATCAATAATGATAAGAGGTGTTGATGACGACGAGAGGGCGACTCAAGAACATACAGTAATTGTATTTACGACTTTTGTATATTTACAGGCAGACAAGGGAGAACGCCATCTTATTAAATGAAGGCTAACATAAAAAAAAACAATTCTCTATTCTTTTGCAGTCACAGACAATTTTTTTTATTAAACGAAACAATTTTCACCATTTTTACTAACGATGAGCGTGCATCCAATTCAACAAAGTTATATTGCACTACAGTCTTTTCAAAAAATTTTCTGCCTACTTATAAATATTACAGCACGTACATGATTAGGTCGTCACAATACGCCATTGACTATTGACTTTACGTGCTTTGATGCATACGTGCTGCAACATTGTAATGACCATGGATTTTACGCGAAAATGATTCGAAAATGCAGCATAGTATCTATAAATTGTAAATTAAATCATTTCATTAAAACCATGTAGCAACACGTATTACCAGAAAGAAAAAATGAAGGGAAATAAAACTAGGATCGGGACACTAATTGGGAATTCGTCACATTTTAATACCGTTACAACGGTCAACGCAAAATCACTTTGCAGACCTGTATCAATTATAGGGGAAGTAGAATTATTCTTACAGACTAACGACTTCAATCTCTTTGCTACGTCATCCACCCAAGCGGCTACCCGTCAAAGCCAGCAGACAGACATATCAATCTCCGAGTGGTTGAAATGATGTAGAGATATGATAAATGAATAAATTACATGATCATTGCCTCGACTGCTTTTGTTTTACTGTTGCATCAAGTGAAAAAAGTATTTACAACGAGATGAATACATTATTTTGTTGTTGTTCCTTGAAATCCCGCAAGCTATTTTGCATAAAACGCCTTGAAGCTACAAGATCATCTTTTTTTCTGTGGAGGTACATTTCCCCCCGCGAGACTCTCTTGAGTCCCGAAACAAACTTAGAGATGAACGAATCAAATGATAATAAATACACTAATCCTTAGCTACTACTCATCTACCAGGCACACATATAGACGCATACTTTTGATTTTAATATTTCTTTAAAATCATACAGTGGGACATTTTTATTGCCGTTCTAATGTTAAATACATGCTTATTACATTTTAGGTCTTTACTCTTACTAAATTTATTATTATGACAGTGAGCATATGCGTACAGGCATCATCGCTCGGCTGTCTCTATAAAATGGCAAGTAGAGATACGAAAATACATCCGTATAAGGCGCTCTGGCAAAGATAAAATGAATACCTACATACTAATCGACAACTTTAAATATTATGCGCAAGTGTGTCTGACTGTGTGTGTGTATCTGTATTACATTGTTGTTATTATCTGCCTATTTTCCTAACTGGCCAAAGTCAAGTTCAATGTCCCTCTTGGCCTAGGTTGATGTTATACAACAACTACTGCTGCTGCCGCTGATGCTGTTACTGTTCATGGTGGTGGTGATGATAGCATGAAACAGAGATGCTCCTTGATTTTCACAATAAACGTAAAATTATGCTGGTCTCTTCTTAATACCACTGATCCTCTGCGGAAGGAATAACTTGTTGTTTCTGATTCTCCTTCGGATGAGTTTTACACACTTTATCTTTAACAATGTTTTGTGCAGAGAGAGCTCACGTTGAGTATTGTGTATCAAGCTAGCCACACATTTTTGGAAGAAGTCGGTTTAAGTCTTCTGAACTGTTGTTACTGCTGCGAACTGCTTCAGACATGAAATACAAGGATGCAATTTTTGTATTGCATATTTGCTCATCTCTGGCGTAGAGTACGAATGAAGTTACATATAGTATGGACTTTCCGTGTGGCTGCCTGCATGCCGCTGCCGCAAAATGATATGTTCAATTTGAGATGTATTTGGGTAGTAAAAATCTTTGTACAACTACTACTACTACACACTACCCCAGCAAACGTTTTTTAAAATGTAACATTTCCTTTAACACTACATAATATTGCAGGGGATATAAATATGTATTAGTAAATGCCAACGTATCAGCAACTACTGCCACTGCACACGAATTTTTAAAGTAATTTTTTATTTGTAAACGGCCTGCTTCGGCTGTAAAACAATTTGATTCGTTAGTTCGGTCTAACAACCTGACTGACTGAATGAAAGAAAATGCAACGGTATATTCGTCATCACTTTAACCTCAACAACGTATCATTAATAACTAAATTGAAAGGCAAGAGAGGAAAAACAAAATAAAAAAAGTTCGAGCATAAAACCACATTACTGTGAGGAAATGCAAAAAAATGTAGAAAATAGGTATTTGCAAGACAGTAATTTTCATACAAAATATTGACTCCCGTTGTATTTTTGCAAAAAAAGAAAAGAACTGGTAAAGAGGCATATGCGCTTTTAGACCCCTCTAGACATCATAATTATCTCCTTATCGCTCATTCTTCCTTTACTCTTACTTCTTCTCTTGGTTTTTTACGTTAGAACATCTTTGAAGTCAAAGGGGTAATTGGAGGAGAGGAAAAATGAAAGGAAAAGGAGTATCTATCGCGGATCGCGGTGATAGTAAATGTTTTATGTGCTTGTACGTGTCAAGACTTTTGACTTTTCTGGTCCATTATATTGCTAAATAGTAATAAACTACGATAACGGACGTAGTCAAATCTAGAGCAACGAACTATTTAATGGTAACTGTATGTTCTTAATCTTGTGAAAATGTATATCTTGCTTTATTTTATGAGTAGACGAAATCGCTATAATTTTTATTAAGCGATTGCAATAATATATGCTTTATATATTTCAATGTGAGATTTTCTGGTAGACACGGTTTTTGATAATTTCGATTTCGCAGTTTTTGGCACGGCAGTTTTTAAAGTCATTCTTTTGTTAGGAGACAAGCCAAAAAAGCGAGAGGAGGTAGGAGGTTACATACCACAACAGGAAAGGAAAATGCCGGATTTGTTTTTGCTACTTTGGATAGGATGTTTTTACAGGGCTGGTAGCATAATTGGTGTGTTTCGGCAATTTTTCGGTGTGAAAATGGAAGCTAGGAAGAACAACTGAAAAATGATTTCTTCTGCGGTAGACTTTATAATTCGTGGCATTTTATTTGTTGAACTTGATTCAAACCATTTCACAGCAATTCGCCATGATCTTATTCACAGCTTTGTGAACAATTTTGTTACATGTGTGAAAATACAGTAAATGCTTTATGTTATCTAAATAATTCGCTGTAATCTCTGTTCTTACTTGTTGGCAGTAAGGTACATAATATGTATATCTTCCGGAGTTTAAATGAAAACCGTAAATTCCGACTTGCATATTTCATTTGATTAAAATGGCGCATACAATAAGAAGCGAGAATGAAAGCGTGCGCATGCAAGATAATACAAGTTTAAATTTTTTGTACAATGTTTACTGCTCATTTCTATAATTGGATATCCTTTCCGTTTTTGGCAGGTTCACGATGGTCCAACCACGGATAGCTTACGTCTTCACTCTGGCAATGGCTTCAGTGGCCGCACCCTACCCAAGCTGACTTTGACTGCAGAATCTGGCGAAATGACGGTTCGTTTTGTAACAGATTCTTTGCGTACCAAAAATGGATTCCGTGCTGTTTTCTCAGCTGGTAAGATGTCATTTCTAATGCCAATTGCACTACATAATATGCTAAGTTTAACTGCAAATTAACTTTGTAACTGAAAATGCTGAACGCATCTCAATCTTAGTGTAATTACGCACGGAAATTTGCATTACTGAAATGTGCGAGTACCTTTTGCTGCTACACAATGTAGCAAACAATAATGCTCATGATAAATTATTATAAATGGGGTGATGAGGATGAATTCGTGACTTCATGTAGTGCATACATAATCACTATGTTTGTGTGTGTAGATTGTCCCGTCCTTCGACCCGGAAAAGGTGCTTTAGCTAGCAGTCGCGATATTGCTTTTGGAACCTTGGTCACATTCACCTGCCCAACTGGGCAGGAGTTTGCCACTGGCCAGCAGAAGATTATTACCGAGTGCAGACCCGGAGGACAATGGTCTGTCGATTATATTCCTGACTGTCAAGGTAAATTTCTTTTATCTCTGTCTTATTACTTGTGTGAAAGCCATGCTGTAGCACAGCTATACATTACGTCTACCACTAATTATAATTACAGTATGCTTACTTGCTACAGTATGCTATTATAATACTCCGTACGATTACCTTTTTCGTACATAAGACTTGAAATATTTCATTTCATTCGTCCGTTGTTGTCATTACATTGTTCAGCACCACTTACAAACGTTTAAGTTATCTAAATAAATACTCGTCGTGAGTTTGCGTTTGTTTCAAAGGGGCTTGGCACATATTGTAATTAATGCAAGCTTCACCCTCTCCCATTCGGCTTATCTCTGTATTCCACGCCGTCTTAAATATAGTACTCATTGTTGTCGTCGATTGTTATTAAAATGCAAAACACACCGTCATTGTGAATGATGATGCCACACCACTCGTACTCTTACGAGGATTCTATCTGTATGGCGACTATAAATACGATATTGTGCTGCTGAATCATGACAAAAGGGACGAATGAATGGTCATTTCTTATATACGACAACGTGTGCAGCAAACACTGTACACTGTACCACATCTTGCTCCTGCTACTTTTGTCACGAATAATATGTATTACGTACACATAGTAGCAGGGGATGATTCCTCTGCATCAACGCTTTGCCTACGAGCTCTATGCAATTGATCAACTCATTTATCATGTTCGCGTATATAACCCCATCTATCTGGTTTTTTTATTTTTGGCAGAGGTGTACTGTGGACCGGTTCCGCAAATTTCCAACGGTTTTGCCATCGGGTCAACAAATGTCACTTACCTTGGCACAGCTACTTATCAATGCTACGCAGGCTTTGCATTCCCATCAGGAAAAGCTACTGAAATCATCACTTGTTTGGCCTCTGGCAAGTGGGAGAAACTGCCTCTTTGTCTTGGTAAGCTAAAATGTGTATTGCGAACATCTTTGAAAACGTCACGAGAAACTCAAGCTCAACTGCTCGCCTAATAAGAGCCGTCACTACTTCAGTCAGTATTTGCATACCTACGTTCACTTATATGAAACACATACGTTTTCTTTCTCAGCATACATCTTTATGTATTTGACACAGTATTTTATGAATGCGCTTGTATATTTCGGACGTGTGCATACATTATCAACACGCATTGTTGTTTTTTATTGCCAAACCTTGTCAGTTTTATTCAGACTTGTGAAATTACTGAAAAGAGAAAGATTTTATTGTGTCAGGTTGCTCCTCATGTTGTAGTCGTCGTGGTTGACGCTGATGTGGGGGATGATGCAACATCATGCACGCAAAAGCGTTAGATCACCACAACACTGAAAAAGCATACAAAACACTAGATGGACATTTAATTTGGGTAAAGCACGAAAGAATTTTGGGAACTTATTGAATGATCCGTTGTGTTTAGGGCGGTTCACGGTAGGAAAACACAGCGCAAGCGGTGGCTAAGTATATTATCTTCTGTGTAAAGCTGGTATTTTAGTTAAAATGAATATTAACTGATTGTGAGGCAAGTTTCACGAATTTTGATCATCTTCTTGATATCAGAATTTTTTGGAGCTTTTACAAGAATGGATCATTATCGAATACGAGATTACGGGACGATATAGAATGTTAACGACCATGAGATAAGAGCTAAAAAAAGAAAAGAAAAAATATTGGGTGGGGAAGATGCTGCACAATGCGTTTCGAAAATAATGACCATATGAAACAGGAATGTACAAAAATAAAAAATAATATAAAGAAAAAAGGTATAGAAATCCAAATTACGGGGTTTTTACAAAAATGTATCTTTAAGCAAGTAAAGCAAATGCAGTCCAAAAGACCAAAAATTTATAGCAATTGCAGTAGGTATTGTACACAAGCACCATGTATGGAACATGAAATTATTGCGAGTATTATTATTACAAAGCAAATGATGTAACTTGTCGTTTTTATTCGGTCGATTTTATTTTTATAAATATAGATACAAAATACAAACAAGAATCATTTTAAAGAACATTTACAACATAACATTAACAATTCCTACATCTGGCGTTTGCGTATATATCGCGCACGATTTTATAATTTTCCTCGATACCAAAAACGGAAATGAAAATAATGCATAATAAATATGTTTGGATATGGCACCTATATTGTACACAAGCACCATGTATGGAACATGAAATTATTGCGAGTATTATTATTACAAAGCAAATGATGTAACTTGTCGTTTTTATTTGGTCGATTTTATTTTTATAAATATAGATACAAAATACAAACAAGAATCATTTTAAAGAACATTTTTCAATTCCTACATCTGGCGTTTGCGTGTATATATCACGCACGATTTTATAATTTTCCTCGATACCAAAAACGGAAATGAAAATAATGCATAATAAATATGTTTGGATATGGCACCTTACTACATCGCGATTGCTATTTATTTTACTGCCGACAACAACCTTTATTAGAACAAGTACGTCACATTCCTGCGTACAAAAACGCTGTAATACTTTTCAAAAAATAAAAATCGCTGAATAAGAGTATTTTTTATGTATAAAATGTTTGTTGTAGAGAATGAATCATCACAATGATTTATAACTCTTCTGTCTGTGATATGATTATTCTAGTATCATTATTATTTGTATAAAACTAAAACTGTGCACTATTGTATAACAGTTCATTATGATCAGGCTGCTACTGCTGCAGTATGATACTTGCTCGTGTTTCTTTTGTAGTTTATTTTTTACAACGAGCAAAGTGTGCGGCTAGTTGAATTGAAGTTAGGTATGTGAAGTAGCAGTGTTTTATGTCTTTCATCGTGTTTGTAAATTCAAAGTCACGCCTGGCAAGCTTTGGCAGTAACCGTGAACTTTAACTTGAATAAAAATAATTTATAAAGTAATAATAATGTTTTGAAATGCACAACGTGTAAAACTTGTTTGAATTTACCGTGCGTGGAAGTAAAAAATAATAATCTAAGTATTTCAGCTAATTTTCTCCATTCCTGATATCAAATGTGTACATATCGACGCAAATATGGATGAAAAACTTGTCCGTATGTTGCGTTACTTCCACTACTGAAAACGATGAGTTAAAAAATTATACTTGCCTCATTGCTCTTCCTTCCTAATTTTCAGGCTGGTTGAAAAATATAATTTCTTTAAAAAAGCACTCTGAAAAGTGATTTTAGATGAGATTGTTTTTTCGTTGTGTTTATGCCTGTGTACCGTGTCATGTCCGCAAATGATGAATAATAAAAGGCAAGTTTTTTGTCCGTTTTTACATAATATAATAGGATCGCGTAACGTATGTAAAATAATTGCAGATGCAGTAGCGATTACATGCTAGGTAATTTTTAGTCTTGATTATTGAACAATGCAATAGAAGTACCAAACCAAACACAGCGAAGCTTGCTTGTGGATTTACAACAGAGTGTGTACAATTTGGTGTATGTAATATGCTCCCTGAAAGATCTTTTCGGTGCGCGGTTGGGCTGAGGTTGTATGGTTGATCTAATCAATATTACGAGTGCGTTAATTTTTTTCTTCACACACTTATAGCTTCTCAATGCCCACCCCTTCCGGAAACACCCAATGCCAAACAGAACATTCTGAGTGGCGGTGGAAGGAGTTATGGAACCATTGTTAGGTTTGACTGTGATCCAGGATATGTACGAAGTGGACCACCAACATTACTCTGCATGAGTAATGGTACATGGTCCGGCGAAGTACCTACTTGCTCAAGTAAATATACTGTGCATTAAAAATTACTTTCTCCGTTACTATCATATGACTCGCAGAGGATAGAGGTTAAACACAATTTTAAAATGGAATGCTATTTCTCATATATTAGGAAAACAATGTCATCAAATTCCAAAGGTTAAAAATGGTTTCGTGGCGGAAGCTGATAGGGAGTACTATTTTGACGACGAGGCGCGGATTCAATGCCAAAAAGGGTACCGGCTTCTTGGAAACAGCGTGGTGAAATGTGGCCCTGATCAAATTTTTGAAGACTTGCCTGTTTGTGAAGATATTGATGAATGTGCCAACTCCCAGTGTGATCTTGCTTCCACTGAATGTACCAATGTTCCTGGCAGCTTCTATTGTAAATGTTTGAAAGGATTTTCTCCATCATTGGAATGCAGAAATGTTGGTGATCTTGGTCTCAGCACTAGCTCCATTCCAAACACTGCTATAACTGTTTCTTCGGCTGCAGAAGAATTCCCGAAGGAATTTGTTAGATTGGCTACGTCAACTGAATTTGGATGGTGCGGCACCAACTTTAACAAAGGAAACAATTGGGTTCTTATCGATTTGAAGGCACCCACTGTCGTCAGAGGATTTAGGACTCAGGGGGTTTCAAGACCAGAACACGGCGTAGCCTATGCATCCGGTATTCGAGTTCAGGTAATGTTTACGTTTATTTACAACACAGTTCGGATTCAGACAAGAACAAAATGTAACGCAAAATTATCTTTTTTTGGCATTTTAGTACACCGATGACCTGACGGATGTTTTCAAAGATTACACAAACCCGGATGGGTCATCAGTAGAATTCAGAATTTTAGAACCTACCTTATCTGTACTCAACTTCCCAGTTCCAATTGAGGCTCGTTACGTTCGATTCCTCATTCAAGATTTTGTACACGCTCCTTGCTTACAGCTAGAGTTGATGGGATGTACACGGATGGAATGTATGGATGACAATGAATGTGCTGTAGGCAATGGTGGATGCCATCAAAAATGTGTCAATAGTCCAGGAGCGTTTTCTTGTGGATGTAATGTTGGATACGAGTTGTACTCCGAAAATGGAACTGCAGGATTTTTTATCGAGTCCAGTGAAACTGGCATGAACGACGGTGATACATACCGGTTGAACAAAACTTGTGTTCCCAAAATGTGCCCATCTCTTGTTGCCCCAGAAAATGGATTGCTTCTATCCACCAAAGATAAACATCATTTCGGAGATACTGTTTCATTCCAATGCAACTTTGGATTTGTAATCGCTGGAAATTATGGATTGACTTGTACCTCAACTGGGTCATGGAATGGAACTGTGCCACAATGTCAACGTAAGTGTACAATAATAGACAAAGAGCTATATAAGTATTGATCATTAAGGTGTTAATGAAAATTAGATTTGCAATTGGTAAAACTGTTGGACTACGGTAATAATTTAATTTCTTTTACATTTACAGCTGCAAAATGTGTCCCACTTCAAGATGAACCAAGCGAAGGTCTCTCAGTCAATAGACCTGATCCCGATGAAATTCTTATTGGCTTCCAAGAAAATGTTACATTTACTTGCGCCCAAGAGGGTCGTCCACTTCGTAGCTCCCTAACTGCACCATTTAGTGTCACTTCATCTGACGGACTTCAGTGCTTGGCTACCTGCAAACAAGGATNTGCAAACAAGGATTTAGATTCACGGATGGTGAACCCATGAAGACCTTCAACTGTCGTGACAAAACCAGATCTTGGTATCCATCTCGTGTCGTTCCCGACTGTGTTTCCGAAGATACTGAAATGGCCAGATACCAGGTTGACGCTGTCATCAAGTACAGAGCTAATGGAGCTGTACCTGCTAGTTGTCTACCTCAGTATCAGGATTTCTTAAAACTTCCTCAGGGGAACTTGAATGCCATTTTGTCACAGCGTTGCTCCGCTGTTAATGTCAATATGAATGTATCGTTTGTGGATGCTAAGCCGGCGCTCTTGGATGAAAACGTGGTTCAAGTCACCTACGTGCTGGAAGTTACACCAACCGTGAAGCAGACTCAATTGTATGATCTGTGTGGATCTACACTAAACCTAATCTTTGACTTGTCGGTTCCCTATGCTTCTGCTGTTTTGGAGCCATTGCTTAACGTATCTTCAGTTGCCAACCAATGTCCACCTCTGAGGGCTCTTACTTCCAAGATTGGTAGGGGATTCACATGCGGAACTGGGGAAGTTCTTAACACTGAAACCTCAAGTGTTCCGAGATGTCTCCACTGTCCTGCAGGCACTTTTGCAGCTGAAGGAGAACGTGAGTGCGTGTCGTGCCCACGAGGATTTTACCAAAGCAGAGCCAGACAAGGAGCATGTTCAAAATGTCCTCCTGGAACCTTCACTCGTGAAACGGGATCAAAATCTATCGATGAATGTGTACCAGTCTGTGGCTTTGGAACATATTCTCCAACAGGCCTTGTTCCCTGCTTAGAATGTCCCCGCAATAGCTACACTGGAGCCCCTCCAGCAGATGGCTTTAAGGAGTGCACTGCTTGTCCTTCAAAAACGTTTACTTACCAACCTGCTGCCCCTGGACCTGAGAACTGTCGTGCTAAATGTCAACCTGGTACGTACTCTCCTACCGGCCTTGCCCCTTGTGCTCCTTGTCCTTCCGGATTTTACCAGTCTCGGGAGGGATTGACTAGATGCAATGAATGCAATCCCGAATTTACCACCCTTAAACCTGGAGCCCAGTCCAGAGAGGAATGTGTCAATGTTCAATGTAATGAAGAGTACTGCACGAACGGCGGTTTATGTCTTCCACAAAATCATGGACCTACCTGTGTGTGTCCAGCAGGATTCACTGGAGAACGTTGTGAAGTGGACATTGATGAATGCGAATCTGCTCCTTGTTACAACTCTGCCACTTGCGTTGATGAGCCTCAAGGATACCGCTGCGTCTGTGCACCAGGATACTCTGGTATTAACTGTCAAGAGCAAGAACCAAACTGCAAGAACGAGACTTGTCCAGAACAAGCCATGTGTAAAACGGAGCCTGGACTTGGAAACCACACTTGTCTCTGTAAAAATGGATATACTGGAACCAACTGTGACATTACTGTGAACCCATGCACTAGCGGACCAAACCCCTGTGAGAACAATGCTGCATGTGTTCCTCTTCAACAAGGCCGTTTCCGCTGTGAATGTCAAGCAGGATGGGAGGGACCTCTTTGCGAATCAAACATAGATGACTGCGCTGAGCTCCCTTGTCTTTTGAATGCCAATTGCACAGATTTGGTCAATGATTTTGATTGTGATTGTCCTAAGGGATTCACTGGAAAGAGATGTGAAACTAAAGTCGACCTTTGCGGCAATTCACCCTGCATGCACGGTATCTGTGTTGATCGTCTCTTTGAATTTGAATGTGTTTGTGATCCTGGCTGGAAGGGAGATGCTTGCGACATCAACATTAACGAATGCACAATTGAACCATGTTTGAACAACGGAGAATGTATCGATGAGGTTGGGGATTACAAATGTGTTTGTGAAGCAGAGTACACTGGGAAACGTTGTCAGCACCATGTAGATGACTGTATGAGCAACCCGTGTCAAAACTCTGGAACTTGTGTAGATCGTGTAAATGGATTTGAATGCTTGTGCCGGCCAGGATATGTTGGTAAGTACATCAATGTGTAGAAATTTCAGTAATGACAATAAACTTTTCGTTTTTTGTTTGATATTTTATAAATCCTTGTTTCATCTTATTTTTTTGCATAGGACTACAATGTGAAGCTGAGATAGATGAATGTTTGAGCAACCCATGCGATCCAGAAGGAACTGATAACTGCGTGAACCTCGACAATAAATACCAATGCCAGTGTAAGCCTGGTTTTACTGGAGAACAGTGTGATGTAAGTAATCACGAAATTTGTGCTAATGCAACCATATAATTGCTTGTCAGACGTCTACCAAAGTAGTCTCCAGTTTATTTATATTTTACAATAATTTCTATTTCACTGAATTTAGACTAACATTGATGAGTGCGAGAATGATCCATGTCTCAACGGAGGCACTTGCATTGACGGAGTCAATAGCTTTTCATGTCGCTGCCCACCTGGATGGAGTGGTCAATTCTGTGAAGAAGATATTGCTTACTGTGAATCTACCCCTTGTCAGAATGACGCGCTCTGCATTAATTTGTTCCAAGATTATTTCTGCGTCTGTCCATCTGGAACCGATGGTAAACAATGTGAAACTGCTCCAGACCGTTGCATTGGTGATCCATGCATGAACAGTGGCTCTTGCAAAGATTATGGCTCCGGACTGAACTGTACTTGCCCACCCGACTACAATGGTATTGGTTGTCAATATGAATTTGATGCTTGTGCTGAAGGTGTGTGCCAAAACGGAGCAACTTGCGTTGACAAGGGTGCAGGACACAAATGCATATGTCCTGAGGGATACACTGGCAGGAATTGTGACCAAAGCATTCCTCACTGCAAGTCCAACTCATGTCCACCAACCGCTACATGTGTTGACCTCAGTGACGGCTTTTACTGCAAATGTCCATTTAATTTAACTGGAGAGGATTGTAGAAAGAGTGAGTTCAATCTTGATTCAAATTATTGTAATGCACTCCAAATGTGGAGTCCATTGTTTTCATATTTATTATTTTTCATCTTCATTTAATTTTATTCACTTTTTCTGTCATTCTTAGCCATTCAAACGGACTATGATTTAGTGTTTACTGACGAAGAGGGAACCGGAAGCGCACAGCAATTCATTCCATTCCAACTTAACAAGGAGTTTGCTGGCTTTTCTCTTGGTCTGTGGGTGAAATTTACTCACAATGACGATACTGGAACTTTCCTGAACTACTATGTCGTCAAATCACCGATTTCCATCAGAGAAAGACGTTTAGCTATTCAGGCACACAGTGCTGGAATGTTGGTTTCTCTCTTTAATGACGAAACGGAAGTTTATTTGCCGTTCAGGGAATATGCTCCTGTTAACGATGGACAATGGCATCATGTGGTCCTTATCTATGATAAAACAAACTCATCACTGGTTCTTATTACTGATGGTCTCATCGCTGGAAAGAGTGAAGGCTATGGACAAGGCAAATCTCTTCCAGAATAGTAAGTTGAAAATAAATTCCTACAAATCTCGTACATTCAGTTTACCTTTTGCCATAACCGACTTTACTAAAAAAAAACATTCGTTTCTATAGCGGATGGATTTCTCTGGGAGCACCTGCCTCTGAGTCTGGTCGTGCTCCACAGGATTCAGGATTTATTGGAAGTTTGAGTCGCGTTCAAGTTTGGAAACGTCCATTGGACCTCACAAAGGAAATTCAGAAACAGGTTCGTGGTTGTAGAACAGAGCCTGTTATCTACCAAGGACTTATTCTCCCATGGAATGGATATGACAAAATTTCTGGCGGTGTTGAACGAGTCGTTCCTTCAACTTGTGGAGAGCGTGTATGTCCTCCTGGAATGAGTGGAGCAAGATGTGACGTAATGGTTATGGATAAGACACCTCCTCAAGTTACCCATTGTCCTGGAAGCATGTGGGTCATTACTCGCAACGGATCTGCTACAGTTACATGGGACGAACCAGTTTTTACCGATAATGTCGGCGTGGTCAAAGTTGAAGAGAAGCAAGGATTCCGACCAGGACAAACCTTACTTTGGGGCAATTATGATATTGCTTATGTAGCCTACGATCAAGCTGGAAATAATGCCATGTGTCGATTCAAGGTTTATGTTCTGGGTAAGTTAAATCATAAACTATCTCCCAACCGCAGTAGGCAATAATTTCTATTAATTAGACCATAATTACACAATGAGGTCTCCTAAAAAACGTTGCAATTTTACTTTCACAGCCGAGTTCTGTCCAGCACTTCCGGATCCAGAAGGTGGTGCTTCACAGTGTACTGGTTGGGGACCCGGTGGCCATTTCAAGGCTTGTGAAATAACTTGCAATTCTGGACTCAAATTCTCTCAGAGTGTACCGAAATTTTATGCTTGTGGTGCTGAAGGATTTTGGCATCCTAGTCAGGATATTGACAGACCCCTACTCTATCCTTCTTGCACATGTAAGAAACAACTTTTGTACAACTATCAATCAACTTATCCAAATTGAATCAAGTTAAACATTACTTACAATTTTCATTTTAGCATCTCGTCCAGCACAAAGGGTATTCAAGGTTAAATTACAATTCCCAAGCTCGGGTCTTTGTAATGAAGCTGGCCAAGGAGTTCTTCGTGAACGTATTAAACTTGCTATTTCTAAACTGAACCAAGATTGGCGATTCTGTGCTTCCAAACATAAGGATGGTGCTGACTGCCAAGACCTTAACATTGGAGTTCTCTGTGACAAGAAAGCACGATCACTTCGTGCCATTAGCAAGAGACAAGCGGATAATGAAGACGTATATGACGTTGAAATCAGTTTCCCTGCTTTGAGCGATCCAGTCACAAACGTTAACACCAACGAAAGGTCCAACATTAAGAAACTGTTACAAGGTCTTATTCTCGAAAATGATGCATTTGACGTCAGAGACGTGCTTCCGAATACTGCCGCCGATCCAACTTCATTAGACCTGGTATCTGACTATGCATGCGCCCCTGGACACGTTGTTGTGGGTTCTGACTGTGTTCCTTGTGCCTCTGGCTCATATTATGGCAACGTCAACAACACCTGCGAAGTGTGCGCTGTAGGAACCTATCAATCAGAAACTGGCCAACTGCAATGCAGATCATGTCCCAACATCGCTGGTAAACCAGGTATCACCAAAATCCTTGGCGCTCGATCACCAAAGGAATGTAAGGAACGCTGTCCAGCTGGAAAGTACTTTGACGAATCTTCCGAACTATGTAAAAGCTGTGGTTATGGACAATATCAACCAGAAGAAGGCCAGTTTTCATGCAAACTTTGTGGACTTGGCAAAACAACACAGAAGATGGATGCTGTTTCCGAGTTGGAATGTAGAGATGAATGCTCAAGCGGCCTGGAATTAAGTTCAGAAGGTATTTGTGTGCCATGTAAACGAGGAACTTATCGCACCCAGGGAATCCATCCGGCTTGTGTTAGCTGTCCAATCGAGAGAACTACTCAATCCACTGGAGCTACCGCTATCGAGGACTGTACTTTGCCAATTTGTCGACCAGGTAAGAAAACTTTTAGGCGTCATAAATCATACAGTATAGATAACAAAAGTTTGTGAGTATAGCCATCGCTTACTTTATCCCCCACTTAACCATGCAGGATCATACCTTAACACCACTGCTAATCGTTGTCAATTCTGTGAGAGAGGAACATATCAACCTGAGAGCCAACAAACTTCATGCGTTACATGCCCAGCCGATACTTCAACCAAGGCTTCTGGAGCTGTAAGTTTTACAACTCATTCGTACTTTTGATAGAGTTTGTAACATTGAACTGACAGTTTTTCTAACTTTTCACATTCGTTTACCAGACTAAAATTGAGGACTGCTACAATCCTTGCGACGTCAATGGAGTGGAAACTCTTTGCGATTCAAATGCACACTGCCTCCATATTCCAGAAAGTGGAGACTACATTTGTCAATGCAAACCTGGATTCAATGGAACTGGAGATACGTGCACAGGTATAAAACTGTTATATGGGGAAACTTGAGACAGAAAAAAATATACCTGCATGTGTAAACCAAAACTGCATTATTTTGGTTTGGTTTAGAAAAACCAATCTGCTCAGTTTTAATAACACTAATTTTATCTTTTCCATCCAGACTTGTGTGAAGGTTTCTGCCACAATGAAGGAACCTGTCACAAAGACAAGAAGGGCCAGCCATTCTGTGAATGTTCTGGTAGTTTCATTGGAAAGCAATGTATGGAGAAATCCGATTTTGCCTACATTGCAGGTGGCATTACTGCTGGTGTGTTCTTCATCATCGTCCTTGTACTTCTCATTTGGATGATTTGCCATAGGTAATATTTCAACTTCTATTATATAAATTAAGAGGATTTTCATCTTTTGCTTCTCTTACGTAGATGTTCTTCATAGGATTAGGAGAACGATTTTAGGTTGCATTCGCATTCAATAATTCCATTTTTCTTTCTTGTAGATCGACGAAAAGAAGAGAGCCTAAGAAGCTGCTCGCGGCATCAACAATACCTGATCCCACTGCAGGATCGCAAGTCAATTTCTATTATGGAGCTCCAAGTGCTGCTCCATACGCAGAGAGTATAGCACCGTCTCATCATTCGACGTACGCCCATTATTACGACGATGAAGAGGATGGGTGGGACATGCCCAACTTTTACAACGAAACTTACATGAAAGGTATTTAAAAATATAAGATTATCAGAGCCGCGAATAATGCGTATGTGATTTAATATCGCCTCATAACTAATATATGATTTTACCGTTATACTTTGTAGAAGGGTATGCCAATGGCCAGTTAAATAGCTTAGCTAGATCTAACGCTAGTATATATGGTAAGTGACTAATTACTAATAGTTTGATGCTCGATTGTGTGTAAAATTGAAAATGCTCGACTGTCAGTAAAATTTGGAAAGGTTGCATATTAGATATACGTTGAAGGGATTGCAGGCATTTGCAGAAACCAGAATGGGCCCTCGTTCTCTACTTTCACATGATTGCGTACAATTATTATAAATGATTATGAGGCGTACATACATAAATGGTTGACAGTTGAGCATTTCTGGTACGATAATTATGTATTCCAAACAAAAATTCATGATTCTATTAGAGTAATTTTTTCACGCAGGGAATAAAGAAGACCTTTATGATAGACTGAGACGTCATGCTTACCAGGG
>JAHZNB010006260.1:0-10874 GCA_027744295.1 Callyntrura guangdongensis
GACAACACACACACATACGGGATCATAACCTATAATATGAATATTATCAGAGACTAGAGACTCTTTCAAGACAAATGGGTCGTCGTCATAGTTAAGTCTCCTTTCCTATTTTGTAACTTTTTTAAATTTTGTTTCTGATAATGGATTTACTGTGTACCTAGTGACTAGTGACGTACACTCAAACAGTTTTGCTAAAAATGCAGACATATTTGGTTTCCCATGTTTGGTATATATGCTACCTTTTTTCATTTACAACGAACTAGATTTTTTATTGCATCAGGGAAAAAACTGTTGCGTACGCACGAGGGGACGTACAACAAGTTACTTTATAAAACGTTCATTTTTTAGTTGAATGATGCCTACAAAATCACGATGATCGAATATGTAGTTAGTTAATCATTGACATGCACCATACCCAGCAGCACGCACATCTTGTTGACTTGTGAGTCACAAGTTATGACTTGACCGGCATTTGCCAAAGCTTTTTTCAACATGATCTCTGCTCCTCTCTCTACATGTATAAATTGAACCTATGAGGGCACAATAGAAAAACGCGTGAGATCTATCAAAGAAAAAAAGGGGAAATGTTTTTTGCTTTATCGTTATTGCATTATGTATACCCTGGCCATTGTTGCATCTATTCATTCGTCTTACTTTGTATAGTAGTGCGTATAGTTGCCATTTTGCGATTTAATGCGTACTTTCAAAGTAAATAATCCGCTATACGCTTACCTCGATATGGTCTTTTAATAGGCAATTTCACAACTACACATAAAAAACACACGGCTAGAAAAAAGTTGTTGTATCCCACTAACAACGGAAACTAAAAATGTGAAAAAGATTGACATTTGGTTTTTTGTTGTAGGCTCCCTCATTTTGGCTGTGTGGGTTACAGGGTACGCCTAGGTTATTTAGAGAATGACTGCCTAGTGACTACTGATCAGTCGTTGGGGTAGTTTCGATTTGAAGTTTGCTCTTTCAAGGTTCTTGGTGTAAATGACTGTATAATCTTGAGTGCGTGTGACGACAAATGCTGTGATCATGTAAGGTGGTGCTGACTATCGAAGTGGCCATTGGTAACCATCAATCCCATAGTGTTGTTTTGCAGTTATAAAATATGAAATGGTGATTATGCATGCAAATCTGGCCATTTCTTTCAGAAAAAAACTTGATTTTATTCCGGAATATTGCCAAAGGATAGTTTTTTTTGCATAATAACACTTAATTATTTACATGGTTTGTTATTTTACAGTTTGTGAAAAATGTGATTGATTTTCTATTGACAGAAAGTCACTAAAGTCTATCATTTCGGGCTTTGAAGTTGGTGCAAGTGGCACCATTTCTTTCAGAAAAAAACTTGATTTTATTCCGGAATATTGCCAAAGGATAGTTTTTTTTGCATAATAACACTTAATTATTTACATTGATTGTTATTTTACAGTTTGTGAAAAATGTGATTGATTTTCTATTGACAGAAAGTCACTAAAGTCTATCATTTCGGGCTTTGAAGTTGGTGCAAGTGGCCAAAAAGTGTGCGACTAGTGAAGTTTATGGTTATAGTTTTTATCGCGGACTTTGTTTATTAGATTTGTATAATTGCCAGTTTTTCAAACAAAGGGTGTAACAAATTAGGAAGGGCGGTAAAGGTGAAGTGAAAACATAACTCAAACTTGTCATTGCAAGTAGTACCGTCGTGGTCAAGAGTAAGTAGCAAAAATGCTCAAAATTGGTGTGGTTTTGGTGTTAGTGACAGTTACAAAACATGGGTTAGCTCAACGTTATCATCATCCTTATCACCATCCCAATGTTTGGAGCAATCCGGCTTACAGGCAATATTCGTATCAGTTTATGCCTTCTGTACCAACCGCCGGAAGGCCAGGCCTGTTTAGTGGTAGCAGGATAGTGGGAGCGGTGAAATCCAATCCAGTTCATTCATCAACCATACTAGGAGGTACGTATCGATATAACGGCTAATTTTGCTGAATGTTTTAACAAAAATGTGTCTTTTAAGATTTTTTTTATAATTAAAGGTTCGCCACAATACACATCATCCTCTTCACCATATCTAAGTACAGCAGCGTCTCACCCGGTAGTGAACTACTATTCTGGCCACAACTATAAAAGTCAGAGCCAGCAATCGCCTTACTCCGTCTCCAGCCCAGTTTATTCCTCATCTCCCTATTATCAATCTAGTAGACCTACAACAGTTACCACAGCGACTTCCCCTTCATCCCAGTCATCATCTTTGTTTAATTTGTTTGGGCGACCTTCTTCCCCCTCATCAGTGGCTTCATATTCCCAAGCTCAATTTCTTCCTACTCGCATTCCTTCAGGTCCAATGTCGGGTAGTAGCATGGAGACGTACAAAGAAGCGCTAGATCTTTTCTCTGAAGTTGTAACACAAGCTAGAAAAAGACACGGGTGGTAACGGATTCCGATCAAATTATATGCAATCTTCCCCAGTGCTTAATGGAATTTTCGGTTCCTCCGGCGTGGGATTACCTCATCACCTGGATCACTTAATGGGACCGGACTTTTTGCAACGAGCTCATAAACTTTACAATAAAATAATTAAAGAACAAAGCTATAACAGGATTGCTCCATCAGAATACTATCCCAATAGTGCTAGTAGAGGTCACGCTTCAAATGGTTTGTCGTATTACGAAGGGGCCATTCAACCAGACAGTAGACCTTCGACGTATAATTTTCCTCGTGCCTCTCCCTACGCCCGGAACATGGCTTTGGATAGAGTAGATCCGGCAGACTCCACCTTGGAGAGGTCATTAGTCGACACAGTAAGATCCATTGAGATGGGCATGGCTAAAGATAAGAGAATGCAGACATTGACTGAAGATATGATGGAAACTGCAGAGTCTAGAATGGTCCCCAGAGATGCTAATCTCGCTTCTGCGATTAATAAACACATTCTTAATCAAATCATTGGAAATTCCCCGACACCTCTATCAGCGCTTCCATCACCTATTCTAACACAATTAGCGGCTGAACAACCTTCAACACTATTTTCGTCAATACCGTCCACAACGCCCCCGTTACCTACCAGCATTGTCCCTTTGAATAAAAACGACTTTATCGAGCATCCACTTCCATTCAACGACTATGCTCAGTTAATTCAAGATATTGCCACAAATCATAATTATTAGTAGCACAGGTGCAACGCAACACACAAGTTTTAATATGTACAATTTTATTCGTTAAGCACAAAATGGAACAGATGTATGAGATATAATTATTTTGTGTCACATAGTCACATTTTCACAAAAAACGACACACCACACGACATATTTTTTTGTTTCTCTTGTTTTCCTTATTTATATATGAGCTTCCTTGTTACCTTGTTGTGTTATATAACTTTTTGTTCTGATACGATGGAAAATGTGTTGTAATTTTATTTAAATTAAATTAATTATCCAAAGTTATTTCAAATGGTAATTATTTCCGTGTTATTTGGCACAGTATGAAAATATTTTTTTAAACTTTTACATGCATATTATCATGTCTGCGTCAGCATCCATTTCAGCCGATGATGACAAGGCTGAGTCTGAGGACGAGGATGATTCTTCAAAATTATTATCCTTATTTATATATGAGCTTCCTTGTTACCTTGTTGTGTTATATAACTTTTTGTTCTGATACGATGGAAAATGTGTTGTAATTTTTATTTAAATTAAATTAATTATCCAAAGTTATTTTCAAATGGTAATTATTTCCGTGTTATTTGGCACAGTATGAACATATTTTTTAAAACTTTTACATGCATATTATCATGTCTGCGTCAGCATCCATTTCAGCCGATGATGACAAGGCTGAGTCTGAGGACGAGGATGATTCTTCAAAATTATTTTGATTTCCAGTTGTATCAATTTGCTCCAGAGGTAATACCGCAGAGTCTCCAGGAAGAAAACCGATTCCCTTACAATTCAAACAAATTGTGGGATGCTGAATTTGACTGGACAGTTGTGTGTTTAAATTTATGCTGTTATCTCCATGAAAACCAAGGTCATGCATATCCCCAGTTTCACCTGATGAAGAACTCATAAAGTTGGAATATAGAGACAATGGCTTGTAAATATTTGGCGACAATGCGGTCATGTTTGAAGAGTTGAGTGCTGTCGCTACCCCACCCGGAGAACCCAGTACAGCAGAATAATATTCACTTCCAACGAGACCCATTTGTGTCATCAAACTGATTTTTTGCAGGACATCAGTACCAACGCATGTGCTGGTGGTCTCTGCAGACGATAAACTGGGACCAGCCGTGTAGAATCCATGACCTTGCGGTCGGCCCTCTACCAAGGTTAGACCGTAGCTTTTATGACTTTCAGCCGTTTCAGGAAAACTCAAAATATTGCTTTTTGACCAGCTCTTTTCTTTCCTTCCCCCTCTTCTACTAAATCCACGACGGAACAAATTACCAATTTTCTGGCAGCAGCAGCAGCACGACAAATAACTTAGTGGACAATTGATCGCAATAATCATTCCAATCTGTGCCAAAATGGAATAAACGGATAATTTTTAATTAATTTAATTTTTAATTAAATTAAATTAATAAACAATTAATTGTTTGCTGTTCAGGGCAACTTACGATAATTATCATTCCAATCTGTGCCAAATGGAATAAACGGATAATTTTTAATTAATTTAATTTTTAATTAAATTAAATTAATAAACAATTAATTGTTTGCTGTTCAGGGCAACTTACGATAATTATGCACAAACCCCCGCTGAGTACAATCAAAAGGAAAATGTCAGGTTTAATGGCCATTTTATACGTAAAAATTTCTCATTGCTTTAAGCAACTTGTTTACTAACCAAACGCACAGTTTCAATTTCTTTTCAGTTTTGATCTCCACTGAATTTGCTGATTTCTAGGTAAACCGTGAGGAAAGTGATGATGATGCATAGTTATAAACTTCAACTCCGTATTCCATCGAATTTCGACAAGAGTTCATTAAAATTCTGAAGTAAATTTGCCTCTTCGTCGTTTTCGTATGGCTTATTATGATGGAAATTGAATTCAATGAAGCAGATGCTCTGTTTCGAAGTAGAGTAAAAGAGCAACGAACCACCAAATGCAATACGTCATAACGGAAAACTCCGTCGCAGTATGCCAAGCAAAGAATAGTTATGGTAATTAATGCGGACCAGAATAATATAGACCGTGTTGAGGTGTTAAATCCATCAGTAATCAACAATACGTAAATAGCGGAAATAAAATGATAAAAATAAGTTGTTTATAACTCCAAAAAAACGCCAGACGTCGTTCCCAAAATGAAAAACATGTTTAGGACGTGAAAGTTTTGTTTCGCACACAAGATTTTAATTTTTACTACTATTTTACTACCACTACATCAGCAGGTACAAAGTTGCGGTTGGTTGCCTAAATCTAGTAATAACAACAACAATAACAAGTAGGTATATTAAAAATACTGTTTAAAGCTTACACATGATGATTAGATTATTTGATTAAGCATTATTATCAGCATCATTGGCGGTGTCCTCCTCCTCATCGATGAACATTAAGGCCTCTTTTACATTTCCCCCTCCTCCATTCTCCTCCACGTCACGTTCATGTTCCCTTTTTCTACTACTAGTGCCATTATCACAGGCATGTTTACCATTAGTATGATTACAATTAAGAGTAGTTTGCCGTGGCTGCAACGGCAATATAACGCTGTCCTCAGTATCATTAACAAGGGCAATATTAACAACTTTGTTGTTGTCAGTAGCAGCAATAGTATTTGCGGTAGCAGAACTAGAACTAGATTCACCTTGTTGAGCAAACGCATTTGGATAAGGGTCCGGCCCCAAAATGCTTAATATTACTGGCAGAAATAGCAATCCATGCCACAGTCCGAAAACGACGACTATTGTAAATATTTTAAAAAATGAGATAAATGCAAGTGATTTTGAGGCTGCCATCAGGCTAATGGAAAGAAATGTGCTGAAGCCTCCGTTAAGCACTGCAGGGCCAATGTTTTGTAAAGCTTGTTTGGCTCGGAGATCCTTGCATGAACCAGGAGTGATTAGGAAAGCAAGCCCAATGTGGGCGGCGTAGTCAACGCAAAGGCCAATTGATAGGACGATTAAAATGCTGGAAATAATGTTGATGGCGATTCCCCAGTAGTACATAAAGCCACCGACGTTGATCATGGTGAAAACGACACAAATCCCGCAGAGCAGGCACATGCGGATATCAGCCAAGAGGAAAAAGATGGTGATTAGCACGCATGTCAAGGAAAGGGATACACTGCCGAAAAGTTCATCTGCCATGGTCTAGGGAAATTATAAAAGTAGAAATATTAATGAAATATGAAGCAACTTTTATGAAACAGTTAAATAATGTGACAGGAAATACCTCGTCAGATTCCCACTGAACAAAGTGGGCAGCCCACGCAAAAAATCGAGGATCTGTAGCGTTTTCTTCAAACGTCAGATTCGTATTTTTTGCAAAATATTTTATTTCTCGCATCCCAGAGATTCTTTCTTCGGTGCTTGGAAAGTATTTGAATTGAAACGGCATCATTACCGTCTGTAAACAATATTGAGAAGAAAAAATTATAATTTTACATGAATTTGCAGCTTAAGAAAATTATTAATTTTTAAAGAATAATTTACTTGAAGGGGTGGCATTTTCTCTCCACAATTAAAATCCCCGTCGAAACGAAAGTGAGCTCGATGCTTTGAGCCTGTTGGACTGTAAAGAAACTTTCCCATATATCGTCTAAACTTTTTGGGGTCAAGATCCGTCTCGGGGATATCTGCAATTTAGATGGCAAATTATTTCATTGTAAACTCTTCCAAAATCCTACACAATATGACTACATAAAATATTATTTTCTTGAAATGCCGTACTTGTCCCAAAGTTTTTATTTGAATATTCCTTAAAGTCGGTGTACCATGTATCAAATTTATAAATGGACCCCGAGTCTTGAAACCCTTTCACAAATGTCTCCATTTGAGTAAAACTACTGGTCCAGTTAACTTGATTAATAACAACTAATCCTTGAACACCAATACCAGGATAATTATATTCCCTCGCGTTGAGGAATTTGACTAAATGAGAGTTTGTAGGGAGCAGCCACATTGGATCAAAGTCCTGCTTCAGTTGTGAGTTTCCGTATAGTGTGGTTGCAAGAAGGGCCAAGGTTGTCAAGATAACTCCAGCTTTTGACACCCAAGAGTACAACAGGGTATTTGTAAAGTAGTCATTAAAAAATATTTGGCAGTACGTCTTTTGACTGAGCTTATTAGGAACATAGTCGGAAGAATACTGGATATAGCAACACATTCCATTTTGGCGATTTTCCAGTCGCTTTTGGTCAATTGCGAACCACGCCACAAACCAGGTCGACTGAAGAAAGAAAACAGCAAGAACGCTCATAGCTGCGTAAATTGAAAAAGACTGAAGGCCGGGTAGGGTCTAAAAATAACAACAAAATTTTCACTCATTCACTGCATATTATTACCAAAGAACTCTGTTCTGTTCCCGTATAACTGTACAATTACCGTAAATGCGCCCACTCCAAAAGCTGCAATATCTGTAAGAGAAGTCACTGTAATAGAGACTCCAGCGTGCTGCAAGGCACACCCCATTCTTTCTGCAATACTTTGCTTGCTTGGCTTTTTTGATGCAAGAAAATTGGGGTTTAAATTATTATTATTCACATTAAAAAACAAGCAATGATAACCGAGAATCCAATGCAAAATATCCCGGCGACAGATACTAACGGCTGTAAAACAAAACGTAAAAATCATTTAGGAAATATATACCAAATTACACGATTAAACCATACAGCTCTTTGAATTTTAAATTTACCCGTTGCTCCACCACATTAAACCGTCCCAGCATCAAAGTAACGTACGCAAACATTACTATAAATCCAACGGCCAGCATTAATCCGTCATCATTAATTTGACCCATACAGATATCTCCAAAACTACGACTTGTCGCGTAATATAATTTCACACCGGGTGGCATCCCAGCCACGGATAGATTTTCCATGACACGCATAAACTCCGCTTCCCACTGTAACGTGGTCTTATCCGCCACTTCTCCAGTGCTTTCATCCGCAATCCCATTCCCAGCACGAATTTCCTCCTTATTCACTTTCACAAACCACTTGAGTTCAATAGACTGGGCTTTGATTACCCGACCTTGAGAATCAGTTTGAATATCTTGACCGCCAAGTTCGGCAGTAAAGTTGACAAAGCGCCCAAAGACGGGACTAATGAGACGGCTGCTAAACGCTTCGACAACGTCGGCTAATGTAAGATTTTCTAATAAAGTAGCATTGTATGACCACAATTCTATGGGAGTTATTTCAAAACAAGCTTCGTCCAAGTTTTCAAGCAAGGAGCAGTAAATATCTTCAGAAAGGCTGAGCATTGGGTCAAAAGTGTGTGTGCCTGCAGAAGTGCTGCCTGATGCAGTCATGTTAGAGTCTAACTCATTCTCTGAAAAAAAGGAATCCGACTCGAATTCATCCTCAAATTGGGAAAACGACGAACCAAAAAGAGGATCAAACGCTTGATGATATCCATGTTGGGTGCTGTTGTGTCCAGCAGGACTTTCTACTGTTGCCTCCTCCAAAGCCCGTTTTCTCCGACGTCGACGACGCTCTTCCAACTCAAACTTTGTAATAGGTAATTTATAGCACAGATCCTCAAAAGTCTTGCCTCCTGCCACAGACACTTCTCTAACCGCTTGGTGAATTTTGACAAGCGCTTGTATCACTTCTGGTTCAAGAACGTTATCTGCCGTTATCAGAGCCAGACTTGGACGGAGTGGCGACATGATATTTTCATGAAGCCAGGTTGTGTCCAGTGCAAACGGAGAGTCTTTTGGCAGCCAAAGTTTATACGGGCGATTTTCAATAGTGAAGTTGAGCATGCCCAGTCCGCAAACAATGGTGAGACAGAGACAACCAATGATGCAGTGAATTGGGTGGGAAGCCACCATAAATCCCCACCTGTAAAAGAATGCCTCCATGCCTCGGTTAATGGCCATGCTTATCCTTTGGAGCCTCGTCATTTTCCTCCTGGTGGCCTTGGGCGGTGGACTAACACCGCCGTTAGCAATGTTACCTGTATTATTGGGCAACATGATCAGTCGTATAACTGGGTACACCCTTTACTGCTACAGAAGTACAAAAGTTCGAAAAGATTTATATAAGGTTAGTTGAAGAAGAAGATGGCAATGTTGGGAATAATGAAAACTACGACTTATTTGGCTTTCCACTTGCTGGCCACTCATTATTCCCATTATCTCATTATAAAAAGGCCCTCAACTATACACAATAACTAAGTATTTAATAAAAACAAATAACCGAAACTCCTCCGTCCTTATCTTGATGTTGTTGGTCCCTTTGGTTAAAAGGCACATGACTTTCCAAGATTGTAAACTCTCTACCTCAATGACCCACCACCACACGCCACATTACACAAAGGGCACCGAAACAAAACACACGAGCACCGCTATCACTCTATTAGGGCAAAGATCACAAAAAGTTCACATTGTGCCCATTAAAGTGCTATAAAATTCGTGGTTTCTCATGCATGACAGCAGTACAACTAATTGTGCGACAACTACAGCGAAAGCACCAACACGAAGAAAATCAATGCTCTGCTGCCATCGATTAAACACGGTGAATCATCACATTTTCTTATTACCATTCTGCACTATCATACTCTCCTTACTCCGCTACTGGAATGAAACTCTCCACTGGATCCTTGTCGTTGTTGAGCGCTGAGTTAACAGAGGAAAGCCAACAAACTTTAATGTAGTTACACAACCACTGTTGCCTGTATTGTATGATATCTGCCAAAAATATATAAATACATGCGCTGTCTGTGTAGGATTTTTGCACTAGTAATAAAAATAAGATTGAGAAGACTCAAGATTTGACCTTGCACGGAAATTGGAAATTGTATAGTTTTGCCCTGACGCTGTTGCTGATGACGATAATGACTGCCCCATTGACGTGCTGAGAGATAGATGATGATGATGAGCTTGCAAAAGTACAGCTGCACTTACTTTCAGTAGTTCTTTTAGACAGTAGAAAAATGTTTACAGATATTCCTAGTCGTATCTCATCATCATCATCATCGTCGTCGTCGTCATATGCTTGCCCATAGAACACAGACACATCGTAATAATATACATTACCAGTTGGGTTCATTCAGAATACATCGAACTTTTTTTAGTATAAATACATATATATTACAGTATAGTTGTATAGGTATAAATGAAAGACAAAATTGTGGCTTTCTTTTCTCTCGTCTCTGTTCCTAGTATACACAGTTGAGTTCAATATTATGGATTACGGAATGACTAACAGACTAGCAAAGCCAAAAGGCTCACTGTGAGCCGCTCACAACAACAACAGTCAGTTTAGTTGTAGGAGTCCGTATCGTGAGTGAGTCAGTGAGTGTGTAACAAAACGAGCAGCAGCGAAACAGATTGGGAGATTGGGCAATATTTTAAGAAGGACAGTAAAATAGAAGGGTTGATATAGGAGAACGAAATAGAAGGACAGTAAGGTGAGGTAGAGCAAAAAGGGGTAATAATAAATGAATGCATATATTGCTATTTTTCTCTCTATATATACATGGTTCTTTGTCAAGAGTTAAGAGAGGGATAATAACAATAATGAGTAAAGCCGCAGTAACGCTTGCTGATGAAAATGAAAAACTCGTTTGCGTTGTTTTAGTTTTTGAGAGCTATGCATTATGCTGAGTTTTTTGGCGATTAGCGAATTTTATGATTTTACGGACTTCAGCACTCCTGGACATGCCACCGGTGCAGGTGTACTCAAATATTCCGTGATAAATAAATAAGTAGCGATTTATAAAAA